>UELW01000628.1:0-33792 GCA_900490495.1 Danionella dracula
TTGACAGCTGCAGAACGCTCATTGACAAATAAAGAAATCGTTTAATTGCAGTGATTGCCTCAAAAGGTTGTGCAACAAAATAGTGAGTTATGGGTACCATCATTTTTGTCCAGCCCTATTTCTTTTGTTGTTTTTTTTAAATAATTATGTTAATCAACAATTCAAAAGTGATGGCTGATTTTGATTGTTTAATTGTCAATAAATTAGTATTTATTGTTACTTCTGTAAGTTTCGAGTGATTTCAGTGAGAATTGTGGGTTTGTCATTCTTTAACTGAGGGGTACCAACAATTTTGTCCACTTTTTTTTTTTATTCTCAAAATAAAAACATTTCGTATCCCTTGATTGCTTTTTCAAATTAAGTCTCAAATTAAGAGTAAATTTACAATTTTTCTTTATTCGTCTACTCTTTACACCTTAATGATATTATGATTAATGGATTAGTAATCAAATACATCTGTTTATTATTTGTTCCTTTGATTATTGAAGGTTGTCTCTTCATGGGTGGCCAAAAAAGAAAAGTGTTATGTGAGTTATTTAATTTATTAGGGGTAATTCATAAATATCAGAAGGAGAATTTAATTTAAATATTGCATGCACGTGCACACCCACCAGCATGCACACACATATTTATAAATCATTTGTTAGTCTTTATTAACTAAGCTCTTTTCATTGTTTTTTTTAATTACTTGCAAATTTACCTGTTTAACCAACTTGTGCAACATCTATGTCAAAATAGTCTGCTTCCTATTTTGCTTCGTCCACCAGAATGGGAAACCATTAACTGACTTAAGAAAGATTCTCACTGATTGGTAGAAGTAGGTAAGTACATTTTATTTATATAGCACTGTTTATGACAAACAGTGGTACCAAAGTGCTCTACAGTATGATAAGAAAAAAGTATATAAAATAAACATTAAAAAAACATCAAGTTAAAAACCATCACTCAAAGAATATCAGATGGATAAAACAGCACACATTCACACAAATGCCTTTACATAAGAATATGTCAGGCTAGTCTCAGTTTGAGATCAAATCACACTATTTTTAGTGCAAACCACAAGCTTGATCGCACTTTCTCTCTCACTGTCCCCGGCTGGTGAAACAAACTCCCTGATCCAGTTAGGAAAGCAGCAACACTAACAGCTTTTCTCTTCAGAGAACACGATGAAAAAAACTATTTTTCCTCTTTTCTCTTTATTTCCTTCCTGCTATGGTCGATTGATCAGCTGAAACCACTTTTACTACAGCCAACCTGAATTAGACTTTGACTGTGCAACAAATTGCATATTGTCTCTGTAAATGTAATAAATGTTTTCACTGTCACATTTAAAACACATATGAGACGTTTTTGAATAAAATCCATATCAAAAGATAAATTAAAATACCTTCTGCGGTCGAGAAATTACTAAATGTATATTATGCAGATAGCTCTAGACTTTAATAATCTTAGTATCTCCCTTGCTGGAACTCTACATGGAAGAAAATGTTACTCAAAGACTATTGAAAAGGTACAACATGTATACAACAAAGTATACAAAGCTCATTCCTCACTTAAGCTTTTTAATTTTATTTTTTTTTCACCATTATTGTCTGTGAATGTGGCTTATCTCTTAAGTCTTAAAAATTCTACACATCACTTTTAAAAACAAGTACAAATTGTCCACAATCACAATGCTCTAGAAACTTTATAGTGAAGACCTTGAATTTTATCTCCAGAGCTTGTGTAAAAGAATCTTGATAAAGGTAAAGGAAGATGAGGATGACACTCTTGGACAGCTGTGATCAGTCAAACAGGACAGAAGAGACGAAGCGACCAGTCATGCAGGAACGAATGAGAGCCGAATGTATGTCTGCACACACTTTGCAAGGACAAAAACAATGAAGATGGCTACACCTGCCAGAAAGCAGCCGACTGAGACGTTCAACACCCTCACAGAAAAAGAGCAGTCTCCAAACACATCCCGTGCTGTATTTAGAGGGATTAAGATGATAACTGAGTCTGGTATGACACAACTCTGCTGCAGAGGAAAGCAATACATTCTATTCTGAAGATCATCATCACTGACATGGCTGATTCACAATCACTGATGTGACTGATAGCAACTAAACGAAAACAGGCAACGCTGTAATGCTGAGTACAGAAAATACAGACTCGAGATTTAAAGTGATGCACAATTGACTGCACAACCAAACAAGAATGCTAATCTCCTTATCAAACATGCTGTAAATAACACAATGGCGCAGTAGAAGCTTGTAAACCAGAAACAACAGAAGCAGTGACAAATAACAAAGAAGAATGGGTAATGTATCTACACCTATGATCACTTGCAAAACTGAAAAAGTGCTAAACTAAAATGAAAAGTCAGCGTAGTTGTAGTGTATACACGAGCAAGGCAACAACACAAATATTAGAGCATGCCGAAAAATAGATCCGCAGACTGAGGACCACCACGATGAAAGACTATAGTCAGACTCCAACTGTTCAATGACAAGTGTTCCCACGCTGGGTAATTAATAAAGTGGCCATGAAATTGTTATTAATTGAATCATGTTAAACATCCGTTTAGCTCAGATTGCCTTTCTGACAAGCAATTTAATTAAAGATATCAAGAACAACATTGAAGAAAAACTGCAGCTATTATAGGAAAATATCAGATAATGTTGCCGTCTGCCACCTAAAGCTTCTCATAAATCAGGTCTAATGAAAGGTGATGCTGTAAAGACTGAATGCTGCAAATCTGAGAGAGACTGAAACATGATCTGCTTCTAATACAGACACAAAAAAGGATCAGAATAACTGATCAGTCTGTGTTTCTTTTGGGATGCATTATAAAAGTGTAACAATATGTGGATTCGTTGAAGGAAACAATCACCTGGAAAGGCGTTAGCATTCTTGGACAAACAATGTGATAACTATCTCTGTGCTCACCTTCTGTCTATGGTCTTTGCCTGGACTGAAACTCAACATCGGGCCAATCAAAGCCCGGATGCCTGGCAGCCATGAAGACAAAAAATATGGATAAAGGCTGTGATGAAGTAAACCATTTTTGGTAACCAACTCCCAATACAATAAACAATACATTAGGAATGCATGTCTTTTTAGCTGTCCCAAAAGCAATCCAAATTATTATAGAAATAAATTATTGAATGTAGAGGAATAAAACCTCCCCGCTTGGTTTTTTCCAACATAATAAAAAATGTCTACGTTTTTCTGAATGACAATGTAGATTATTCGTTTTATGACTTTTTTATTTTTAGCAATTACAGCAAAATCCTGAAAATTAGTTTGAAATAAAGTTATAGATCAAATCAAATTAGGTTGTACAATACAATTAGGTTGTAGGCTGCCTAATGCTAGGCATTGTTGTTGTTGTTGTAGGGTATCCTAATCGATCAGTGGTCACTGGCCAATCATGTAAGGTCAGGTGGATTGGCATGTTTTTATGCGTGACATAAATGGCCTTTTCGTCACAATCACATCCCTACAAAGAAGATTTTGTCAGGATGAGGCTCAGAAAAACATTTTAACAGCATTTAACTTCATTAGACATCTGAAGGTTAGTGAGCTGAAGAAATATGAGGGCTTAGCCTCTTAGACTCAGTGATGGCGTTACTCCAGCTGGGATTTGTGCAACTTTAATTCATCAGAGCTTTGTTTTAAGTCATCAGTTAAACACATAATAGCCTAATAAATCACAAACCACACGTACCTCTCAGAAAGTATGATAAAACATCTATTGTCTCTAATGTTGTCTCTAGTGTTTCAAATGTAAGCCCACCGATCACACCAGGGGTACAGATATTGTTTGTGCAATATTGCAAATACTGCCAGCCTTCCAAAATTATTCCAGAGTGTGTTTACTTGTATCTGTACCCTTATCAAAGACAAAAGCAATGTGTTACAGGTTTTGTCACAGTGATTTCAAGAGAAAGACTAGGTTTGTTTTACAGTAGCATTTATAAAGTAAATTTTTGTTCCAACTTTTCTCTTCTCTTCATTTTAGTAATAAACATGTAGTACATTTTAGTGTTGTAAATATTTGTAAAAAATTATGTTGCTGTGAGGGATTCAGATAACCCCACTACTACTACTACTACCCCAGATCAACTAGTACTGATCAACGATAAAAAAAATCCTGATCAGAATGGAAGGAATAAGTAAGCTTTTTATATAATTACTTTTTATGCTCAAACAATTATAATGGCCAGTTATATTTTTGATCATTAAAAGTAAAAGTTAGTAAAAGTGTCACGTTCTCTGGTTCCTGTGGGAGGATGACCATATTTGGTCTTCCTCTTTTCTGTTGGTGCCTCCTCACTCTGCTCTGCCTGATTTTCACCTCTCACACCTGTGATCATCTCATCAGCCTCATTGTCTCCACCTGGCTTCAGTTCCATATAACCTGCTTTCATCCCTCAGTTCTTCGCCAGATCTTCATACCTAGAAACCTGGTTAGCCTGAGCTGAGGCCTGAGCCTGAGCCTGAGCCTGAGCCTGAGCCTGAGCCTGAGCCTGAGCCTGAGCCTGAGCCTGAGCCTGAGCCTGAGCCTGAGCCTGAGCCTGAGCCTGAGCCTGAGCCTGAGCCTGAGCCTGAGCCTGAGCCTGAGCCTGAGCCTGAGCCTGAGCCTGAGCCTGAGCCTGAACCTGAACCTGAACCTGAGCCTGAGCCAGCATGACATGTTTCTTCAAGCTCTTGACCTGGCATCTGGATCTCACCGCTCCTCGTTATCACAGGAACCTGAACCTGATCCTCAGTCTGAACCTGAACCTGATCCTCAGTCTGAACCTGAGCCAGCCTGACCTGTTTATTCGAGCTCTTGACCTGGCATATGGATCTCACCGCTCCTCAGTATCACAGGAGTCTCCCTCCCACTTCAAGCCCAATCTGTATCAGACCGCACCTGAGTTTTTGCCAACATTCACCTTCCTTGACACCCCATACCTCTTCTGGGCTACATCACCCCAAAACCTTCGAAGCACTTCCTGGTATCTAATCACCTGATCCTCTACTTATCCCGATCGACCGTAGCACTGACCCAGAAGCCTTGTCACAGTTTTATTATTTTGTCTTAATAAACTCCTATTCATTCCAGACCTTGTTCCTCTGTTTTGTGTACTCAAGTCTTCAAAAACGTCACAAAAAGCCACTATAGGTTTAAGTCAGAATGTGTCTGAATGTCTCTTTATTTTGATACAGTCAGTGCTTAATTTGTTCATCCAACAGGATGCTGTTCCAGCAACGTTGAAGGGATGTCCTGAGTCAGAAAGGGTCTGAGTACTTTTTTCACAATAAAAGATCTATTCATCTAAAACACCTCACATGAATTTATTAAGGCTTTTGATATTTAGAATGGTTAACCTGAATAACCTAAAAATGAAATATATATCATTTTATTGTTATCATGTATCTGTGCTAAGCACAGTGTCTCTGTGTCGTCATCTTTGAATCACATCTGAAGTTTTTAAAGAAATATATCAAATAAAAAACATGACAATATAAAGTGAAAAAGAATGCTTTATGAAAACATAGATGACCAAACAGTACTAAAATGATTATTTCAACAGTTTACAATCCACCTACATAGTACATGCAATATACATAGCCACTGCACACAACAAGCAGCACTATCTATGGTGCTGACACTCAGGGTCTGGTTGGCTGCTCCACTGGTTTAAAAATACTTAAATATTTTACCAGTAGACAAACACTATGTAGCTTATTTTGTCCCCGTTTAAAAAAATATAAAGGTCATTTAAAAAAAAGCATAAATCAGAATTTGATTGACAGGGAAGGGAGTTCAATCGAATCTAGGTCCCGGTACGATCTTGCGTACCAGAGTAAACACGCTCTGCTAGCTGGCTGTTCAGCCACTGTGCCACATAAAATACAAATAGTTCAGAAAGCAGCAGCTAGTGTTCTCACAAGAACAAAGAAATATGATCACATTACACCGGTTCTGTCCTCTCTTCCTGTAAAATATCACATTGACTATAAGGTGCTGCATTTAGCCTTTAAGGCTCTAAATGGCTTGGCTCCGGCCTACCTGAGCAGTCTCTCATCGCGATATATTCCGGCTCGCTCTCTTCGATCACAAGAAGCAGGACTACTGATAGAGGTGGAAGAGCGTTCTCATATAGAGCTCTGATGCTCTGGAACAAACTCCCGATGGTGTCTGGTGCTCATCTACGCTCAGAGAGTTCAAAGACTAGATTAAAAATATATGTGTTTAATCTAGCATTCGAATAATTGGCTCCTAGTATGTGTCTAAAGGGATATGGTGCCTGAGCACTATAAACATACACACAGTTGAAAAAACAATGTGGTTCCATGTTCCTCTCTAACCTATCCCCATCATTTATCACTCATCCTTCAGCTGATGCTAATCACCTGTTTGTTGTTCGTGTTACATTGTTATAACCACTATTCGTTTGTTTGTTTCTGGGTTTTTTTGTTTGTTTATTGTTTTTTTATTTCAGGTGCTGTCTAGCGAGCTGTTCGTCGATAGATCTTAAGTTTTTTATGCTGGGGAGGTGATTAGAACCTGCCTCAGTCAGCGAGGCTCCCTGGAACCTCACAGAGGGAATTCCTATTCACTCAACCTGATCCTCACTAAGACTTTGTATAGCTGCTTTGAAAGAATCTGCTAAAAGCGGTATATAAAATATATTGATTGATTGATTGATTGATCGATTGATTGATTGACTGAACACTGGGTACAAGTGCAGACAAGTCTAGGGAAACTAGAAGTCTGAAAGTGAGACCATCCTCTCTTCAGGGACAGTTTGAGTCTGGATAGCTTTGATTAGTTTGCTCACCATCCAGAAAGGTATATACATACATACATATTATTCTTATCAATGTCAGGTGGTTTTCTTATCAATTAGTATTGCTATACCAAAAGCTGTCAATGACAAAGAATCCCAAGTGGCTGGTTTACTGTGAAAAAAATCTGTACTTTGAAAAGTTTCTGCACTGCTCAATTTGTCTGACATTACCACCTTTTCATAAAGGGAGGCACGAAAGGCACATTGAGGAACAGTACAGATGCTTACTTTCTGAATTTACAAAAGGCTGGTGAAAAGCCTGTTAACTGGCACCCAAATAAAAGTGGGCACATGTAGGTAATGACCAAACATTGAAGGTTTATGTAAATGTGACCTTAGCTACATGAAAACTAAAAAGAGATGGGGCTTACAGCCTAAAAACTTGCTGTTAATCATGACATTGAGTTAATTTTACTATAAATCAATCAAAACTTTATTTGTATAGCACTTATGCATAACCTGACAGTTACCCCGAACGGCATTCCATTAATAAATAAAAGATTTAAAAAACATAAACATAAAGCAAACAAGAAGATAAAACAATACAAAAAAATACACCAGCTTCAGTGTCTGCACATGATTATGAACCAATTGCCTCCATGAAAAAATGGGTTTTTAGCCTGCTTTTAAAAAGTGATAAGATGGTAATAGTACTCATTTCAAATATAGGTTTGTTCCAGAGTCTAGGCCCAGCTACACTAAACGACCACTTACCTAACTGCTAGGCATATTGAGTAGGAGGTGGCTCTCTGATCGCAGGGATCTTGTCAGTTTATAAAATTATAAAAGATCACTTAGATAACTTGGTGCTAGTCCATAACTGACTTTAAAATCTAAAACCTTAAAATCCACTCTAAAACTTACAGGAAGCCAGTGCAGGGAAGATAAAACATGTGCTTACAGCGTTGACAAATGAGCAGCTGCATTTTAAACTATGATATTTACCAACAAAAGCATGTGCATAGAAAACAGCAAGAAGCGGCATGAAACATGCAGAGCCAACTGATGAAAGCCAATTATAGCTGAAGAAGTAAGACAAGCTTGGATTCCAAACTAACACCTCATAACATATCATCAGTAATTTATTTCTTGACAGACGTGGCTGTCAAGTCTACTACATGGCAGCACTTTGCAGTGATCTTTAAAACAGTTATACAGAAGTATAATAAGGATACTGGCACATGTGTGGACAACTACACAGATGGTGCAGGCAGTACAGTATGCAGTATTTTGGGGGGTAAAGTACTGACAACTACTTCTTTTAGTTTTTTTTTGCCATAAAACTGGCTGAGAAATGAAATTAGTTTCAATTGTTTAACCACTCATTCAGGCTGACTTTGAAAATTAGTTTTTTTAGCAATATACAAGCTTTTTCGATATGTTTATAGGATGATATCAAAAAATCTTAGCAAAATGAGAGTGTAAATTACTAGTGTTTGTGTAAGGCTGCTTGTTCACCCTGATACTGGCTCATGCATGTCTCCAATCATTTTTCTGCATAACTATGAGTTATGCTTTGCTACGTCTGACATGTAATTATTTTTCTCATTAAACACAGACTCATATTTCAGTTCGTAGGTAACATTTGAATCCACACATTAATGTAGGGCAGACAGGGAAATTTTAGAACAATAACAAGATGCAAGTTCACAAAAAACAACACATCAACGATGGGTTGAGGGACAGCGTTTGCAGAAAAAATGCAATCTGAGGCCGATGTATACGAGACTGTTGTTGGCAAGCGATGAAAAAAAATTAATAGCTTTCTGCCAAGAGAGAACCATTATTTGATGGATATGAAATAATTTGCATATTTTTCTTTACACTCGATGTGGTGCTTGAGTGATATTTAAATCTTCACCTTGACTACATAATGAGGGGTGGAACTTTGTTTGAGACAAGCTTTCATTTTTGACATGCTGTAAACATTTATTATACACAGACAGTGAGTGAATAATAATAGTTTTCTGAAAAAAGTTTTAATTAAACAATAATGTTTCAAACCACTATTTTCAATTATGTTATTATGTACTTTTTAAAGTTTAATATGCTTATGGCATTATTATAACTTATAATTAATAACTGTTCTTGTTTTAATTGTACAACTGAAAGTTTATAACAATTGAATAAGAGAAATCGATCTGTAGCCACAAACTGTAAATAAAAACACAACTTTGAGAATGATGAATGAAGGAAAACTACATACTAAATTGCAGTTCTTATCTTATAATATACTGTAAGATTTGTGTAGAATAGTCAGTAAAAGAATCTGAAACTTTGGAGGGCTTTGGTGTTTTTACCCTAACTCCAACATTTTCAACCTTTCACTTAACGTTAGCATGAAGTGAGAAATATTCTGTTTTTGATCATTTTGATAAATGCCTTGGAATCCAAACTTTTCTTTTTTTTAGTAATTAACCGCTAGATCATAATTTCTTCTTGCCACAGTGAGCTTTCTAGTTCGTCAATTAAAACCAGAGCAGTGTAAATTACTTGTTCATGTTAGTTGACTGTGATATATATACACTGTACCCATTATGATCTTTGATTTCAGTTGTTCACATTTACAGACCCCAGAAAAAAGAGGAGCATTTAAACACTCCAGATATATCAACATTGTTTTATTAAATGCTAATAAAGGTCTCAAAGTTGTTGTAACATTCCCTCTTTTTTTTGCAATACACCTGTATTTTTTTTTACAATACACTAATATTAAATATTCAGTTTAATAACATTTTACTTGTCATCAGGTTCAATGTAGTTATTTGTTTTTAAATTAGACAAGGCAAGTGATTTTTGAGTTGAACTAGTTTATGCCAGTTTAGTTAGTTAAACATTGTCTTTATCTACAGCATTTAAAACACTTTTCCACAATTTAATTTATAAAAGTTTGTTCTGGTGAAGTATGTATATAATGAAGTATGTATGAACTAATATAGATGTAAAATATAATGACTGTATATTGATGGCATATCTTAAAAAAATGGGGTCGAGCAGCAAGCAGAGCCTGCAAGGTCTCTGATTAGACATCATATTGGTTCTGAGCGTCATTAAACAAAAAGAAGCATACAAATATTACTGTATACAACTGTACTTCAACAAAGTCCCCTCATTTTCAATCACTATTATTTAAAAACAGCACAAAGGCTCTACCACCGTGTGTCAAAGAACTTGTAGACATTTTTTCAGGCAGCATCTGAACTCCAAACAGCGTATATAACTAACGATTGAAAGAGTGTAAAGCTGTATATATACATTTGATGAATTAAGGCTAGACGTATAGAGTCTTTCCAGTGTATGTTTTCACTTTCCTCGATCCAAAACAAGACAACCGCAATGTTAAAAACTAATGTTAAAAAATGTTTTTCTTTGCAACTGCCTGAATCTAAAGAAAGACTGAGCTGTTCTCACACAATTCCCACAAAATATTAAACTTTTTGACAGTTTTTACTCTGAAAATTATTTTGTATATTAAAAAGAATCAGCTACATCGGTTTTAAAATATTTTAATTTGAAATACTAAACATTTTATTATTTGTTCATGTTTTTCCCCTCTATCCTTTTGCATTTCATGTCTAAATATCCACTTGTGCAAACCCATGTGGAAAATTTTTTAGATATATTTCAGTTATTTGTAATTCATTTCTGGAGGACCATGTGATTACTTAGTAAAATGTTTTGTTGATTGACAGCACTACAAGGCATAAGATAACTTGAAAACTGTTGAAAACAACTTGAAAATGTATACAGAATATGCTGCAAGAATGATTTTTATTAAAATAAAGGTTTTAAAATATAATCTATAAAGACAAAAAACTAATATGTGCATTATAATATATTGTATATTATAAAATTATATAACAACTCTTTTTGATATTCGAAATGGACATTAAATATCTTTTTGATGACCAGCCCACAAAAGATAATCAAGATTTCAACATTATCATTTTAAACCCATTGTCTTTCCACTCGCATGCTGGAATTATCCTCATGATCACATTGTGCTACAGTAGGGCATTAAAGGCAAATAAACCGGCTAATGTTGCTTCATGGGAAATGAAAGTCACACTTGAGTTGACTAGGTTAATTAAAACTCTCAAATGAGGCTACTAAACTACAATCGGGTGATGCATTTTGCCAGCAAGTGGGGAATGGCTGTACATTGGCTTAATTCCACCCTGCCAATGCTTATTCGTGGTAATGTAGGATATATATGGCACATAAAGAACATTGTCTCTGTTCTTTATGGACTTTCTTTGTCTTCAATGTGCCTTTCATTCATTAAACACAAAAGAAGATGGGCTGTCTTGCACTGAAGTATAAATCTAAACAACCAATGACACCCAAATGTCCACAGCATCCACACAATGACTGTTTGAAACCTTCCTAACATTCAAGTTCATTACAGTACAATTGATACTCAGGTAATTGATAATGCCTGGGTGAATAATGTTGTCAATTTTCTCCCTAAACCCCATTTCGCTGGCCATCTGGGCCACCTAAACAGCTCCCACGGGAGGAGAGCTATTAGACAATAATTACTCAGGATTCATTTATTCTTGAGGAGTGTTTAGCGTTTATCTGTTTTACAATTAAAATGGAAAACAGGCCTCTTCGCACACTTCTTCTTAATATACAGAGGGTTGAGCCTTCTTTGACAGCACTTGAACTTTTGACACACTTATTGTCTCTTGAAAAGGGGATCTGGGTTACACATTTAGCACTTTATAATGCTAAGTAAAGAGCTGCTTGCATGTCTGATAAACTATGAGAATTGAAACAATGTACTAAAGTCACTGCTCTTCTAGAGAATTAGGTAAAGGGTTTATTCATTAAATGTTTACATTTTAAATGCTAAAATCCACATTGAGCTTGGTTGAGAAAAAGAATTAAGCATTCAGGACGTCTGGGCAGATCGGTGCAAACTGAATGTATTCACCTAACCATACAGGTTGCTGACTATAGTGATGAATTATCTATGATGAATTAACTATGAATATAAATATTCATAGTTGAGGGAAAAAGTATCTTTTAATTATTATGTGCAGGTAATTGACTTATTACTTAATTTATAGCCTGAAATGTTAAATATTACATCATACCACAGTTTGTGGAATGGGGTGGCAAAGTGGTGCCTTGCTGAAGTTGTTTTTTCTATAACCAGAGGATTGATGGTTCGATCCCCACCATGTCCGTACAGACTTTGTGGCCCTGCTCAAGCCACTTTACTCCCTTGCTTTGTGTGGCTGTTTGGTGGTGGGTGGCAGGCCAAAGGTGCGAAATGGTACAAATGTTCTGTCCAAAACACTTGAAATTTGGACAGTTGATAATCCTCAATTTGGTTTGAGGTTCTGAGAAAATCAGCCCAATCAGCCAATAGGTAGCGGCAAAAAGAAAGTTTTGCTAATTTTTAGCCATAGCACTTACAATCTTTAATATATTTAAAAAAATATGTGGAATCCTCAAGTCTCAAGACAAACAAAACGGCTATTTCAGATTTAATTTACACCTGACTTGATTTTTCGTTAGGGGTAATAGCTACTTACACTTACCTAATACTCAAGTTTTTTGCATGTCCAGAACAATATCAAAACAGGAAGAATTCCTGGAGGCTGAAGATGCATAGTTGCTTAAAAAGATATGAATTTTTTATAAACATCGAAAAGAGTTGGCAAAACGTCTCTTTTACTAAAAAGGCTGTAGATAAGAATGAGATATCCGCACCAAACTCCACACTATGATGTTTAAGGTAATTGGGAGGTCACAGAAAAAAAAGTCCAGTTTGGTCAGATGGAGGTGTTATAATGTTGAAAAAAACATATTTTTACCCATAACTATGACTAAATTAGTTCAATTTACTTCAAATTTTGCCTGATTATTCTTTGGACATATCTTTAAAAACATAGCCGCCATCATCCAATGAACTTTAAGCACCAATAAAGCAAGGTTATCAAAGGCCGATTGAAATGAATCATGCTTGGCCTGTTTGACTCTTGACTGAAGAGGTCTACAAGAAGTTTGAAAATTATCAGCCACTAGTTGGCGGTAACAGTTTATTTTTTGCTTCTGGGATTCAATGTTTTTTTAATAACCTACACAAAAGGCTTTTCAAATGTTAGCACTGATCTTGAGTAACTTTGCCTAAAGAACCATTACTCCAAATCATATCGTTGATACATTATTATATTTTATATTAAAATCCTGTTTTTTCCCAAACTGGTCCTAGGTTTTCCTCCGTTCGGAACAGAATGAAATATTATCACCAATCTTAAGACTATGATGTATTAGCTTGTTCTAAGGTATAACCAGAAAACTGTGGAGTTTGACAATTTTGGGGGCGCTCACTAAATATATAAGCATATGTACACAGCATATGTATATCAATGTATAGAAGTTGTTTTGTTGAGCCACTTTACATCAAGAACCAAAGCTCTAAATTAAATAACTTAATATACATTTTTCCAAAAAACACAAACTAGTCTTTTATTTTTCACCAGCCTGGAAGAAAAGGGTTGTTTTTTTTGTAGCCCCTTTATAATAATTATAAATAAAAGGTTTCACTTTAAGTCTAAGGAGGGCAGCCGAAACTTGCTTTAAAGCTGTAATACAAAAAGAGGTTTAAAAAATCAGCTGGCAGATATTTTCAAAGATGGGAGCTTGTTGACACCCAAACTTATTAAAGATGTTCTTTGAGATGTACTGTTAATTCTGAGAGGAATCCATCTAAGTGTCAGTACTGAGGTGTGGCAGTACTTACAGTAAAGCAGCAGATGGTGCATACTTGAGCTCTTTTGCTCATGTAGTACCTCTTTTGGATTGGACAACTTCGAGTTTCTCCAGTTTTCCAACAGTGGCTCCTCGCTACACAAGTAAACTGAGTTTTTTCCCCACTCTGGCATACTATTTGTACTCATGGAAATGCAACAGCCTTTTTTTTTTTTACATTTTTTCATGTGGGCATGGTAACCTTATCATAAAAATCACACGAACTGAAAACGCTCTTGTGTGAATGATAGTTTCTTAAAAATGTCGTTGTGTCCATGTGGACAAGGGCCTGGAAGAAAGTAAAATCCTCTGCCTGCGACTCATATACTTCAGCCAATTGTCTGAAACTTTTAAAGTACTGACATACAGTCAGACATTAGTTTTGATTTGTACACGAGAAGAAATAAATAAAGAACGAATAATTTAATTCCTTTATCTGCCCCTGAACAGATGCGGAAGCAGATGGTAGAAAATGAGCTGCAAGTTTATGTGGAAGAGAGGAGAGATTGCTCATTGCCAGATGGGAAGGTGAATTACAGAAAAAACATTAAAACAGGATGGGGATTCATGGAAGTTTTGAGGAAATGATGTCATCAATAGGCACATTGCTCTCTTTAAGGGTGCACTGTTTAAAAGCTGTTTAACCTGTGGTCTACCTATATTATTTTATGCAGGCAATTCCAAGCAAGCATGGGTACAACGTAAAAGTGGAGAGCACGGCCAGATCCAGTCAGAGTTGGATGGTCGGCTTGAGCAAACATAGGTTTAAATTTTTAAATGTCCAGAAAGAGTCTGGAATGGACAGTCCAAACTTAAAATTCTATTTAATGCACTATTTATGTCTGCAGGTGTCTAAAGTTTAGGTTTATGATGTTAGATTGCCGTTTTTACATCCTTATAAAACCTGTGCTCTGATCATGTTTTTCTGAAGAGGTGTTCACTTCCACCAGAGATGTATGCACTTATTTTCTCTGGACTAAGGATTTTTTCAAATTATATTAAAAAAGTTTTTCTTTGGATCAAAATAGTAATTTATTACTATCAAAAATAATCATTATAAATGAACATTTATTTTAGTTATATATTTTAATATTTGAATTTTAATATTTAATCAGAGTTTGTAAGTCTCGTGACGGTGAAGACATCTCTCGTACAAGTTTTTAGTTTTTAAAATTTTAACAAGTGTTGGGAGAGACCCTAAGTCTACTTGTCTCTGCATGCTCACAGATTGTGAGAGTTTCTTGACAATGAACAACAACAATTTTGCGGATGGTTAACGTGGTTAAATGACTATTAATCCCACGATAACCCCACCTTTAAACCAAAAATATTATCAGTACATTAAGACTCATTTTTGGGACTGCTATGATGCCACGACAGAAGGGTTGAGGAAAATGTAATGTTGCTGTGTACGACGTATATTCTCTTGGAGAACTGTGTTGTATTTTACTGGAGTTTTGTAATAATTTTTTTCTATACTAGCTTGTATTTCTCTGAAGAGTGAATTTGCACCTTTTTTCAATGCAACAATGAAACATTTGTTTTTAATTATATTTCATATTTTTAATTATTCATACATTCATCTTCATGTCGCCTTTCTTCCCTTTCGGGGTCACCACAGCGGAATGAACCGCCAACTCTCTGACATATGTTTTACGCAGCGGATGCCCTTCCAGCCACAACCCATCCCTGAGAAACATTACCGCACGACTTGTGGGGAAACCGGAGCACCCGGAGAAAACCCACGCGATCACGGGGAGAACATGCAAACTCCACACAGAAATGCCACCTGCCCCAGCCGAGCCTAGAACCAGCGACCTTCTTGCTGTGAGACGACCGTGCTACCCACTGCGCCACCGTGACGCTCCATAAATGCAATCCATTTATTCTCTTTTGGTAGGGGTGAACAGCCTCACATGCCGCAGCAAAGTTTGAAGGGAGTTAATCAGGTTCCTCTTTACATAACAACACAGAGTAGGCTATTTAATAAATTCTATAAATACATTTATCGCTGTTCTTTTTAAAACGATGTGAGGTAATCAAGCCATGTTTAAGACAAGGATGCTCATAAACGTTTAGATGTAAACGTGTCCTTGCTCACCAAATGAAACTTTGTTTAATTGCTGGGGCTAATAAATGAAGGCTTCAGTTTTATGTTCTATGCAAAGGCCACTTCGTAAAAACATCTTTGTGTGTTTCTGGGACACACACATCCCTTCAATTACCTGACCTTCAATTACCTGATCACATGAGAATAACTTTAAAATCACATCATATTAATTCAGCATAATTCAAATACCAAAATCTTAATTTCAGTCAGAATTAAAACGTTTTGACACAAAACAAAAATTGTGTGATTTAAAAATGTTTAAAAATAGTTTGAACTGAATTTAGGGTTCTTTATTTTAACATCAGTACCTACACAATATTAACAAGTCTTTTTGGTACTCAGTTCGTGACCCATTTTAAACCAATGCATCTATTTAATTGAAGAAAATGTAACATAAGTTTGAATTAATATAAGATAGTGTTTATGGCAGTTTTATGAATTAGCTAGACATCTTCAACCAAAAATAATTTTTGTTTAAATAAAAAAAAAAAAAAAGGCTTGAGCTAAGCTGATGAGCAACACTCCTTTAGATATGCAATTCAATTCAATTAGCTTTATGAACATTTTAAATTATCTTCAGACGAGGCTGGAAATGCAACAAGATGAATAGCACCATTAATCCAGAGTGTTATGCTTTCATTATCCTTGAAAACAAGAAGTAATTTCTCCATGAAATTCTCCCTAATTAGCTCCTCATATGTTTAGAAAATGGACATGTTCAAGAGATTTTTATTTGTAATTAAGAGCCTTCAGTATAGTGTCATTTATCTTTACGTAAGCACAGAGTAAAGCTTTTAAAGGACTTAGGTTATGCACCTTCAAGGAAAAAAAGAATTGAAAATTAAAGTGGTTGTAAAACAAACTTAAAATTTGCGTTGTCATTTTTTCGTTAAACAAAGAAATCCATTCTATGCATTTTGGTGAAGCTGCTTTAAAGCATTCACAAAAAAGTTCTACATAAATTAATGTACAAGTTAAACTGCAATCATGTCAAGTAAATTGCTAATTGCAAATTATGTAAAACTTTTAAATTGCTTATACACTCTTGCTTAGACTTATTTGATATATATTCTGAATGCCTTTGGCAGAATTAATTTAATAATTAATTAATTTAAATATTACAGTGAGATCAATCTAATTTTTATAGAGCAATAAACTGATAATTCCAAAGAGTGCCCCTATTTCCCACTGGATGTCTCTGTTGTCTCCTAAGCATCACCTAATGCCAAATGAGAAATTCGAACAAGACAGGAAAAATGTCAGGACTGTGTTTAATACTTCATGAATATATTCATGAACTTATTAGTAAAATGATTTTCTGAGGGTTGTTACCATTAGAGTTAGCCACCTCACCATGTTGAGAACAAAATATGGTGATGTGCCTTCAGTGGACCAATCAAACTCCAACTACTCTACAGAGCATTCATTGTGCCTACTCACCCAAAGATATTAATACATGGCGTGGGTTCCTGTTTTTCTTTAGAGCCAACAAATCAGTGAAAGAGTTTATACTCTCATGGCATTCAGAGATGCTTCACCAGCCTTGTAAAGAAACCCCTCGTAGCTCTAATTCTTTGATTTAACTTGCTTTCCTTAAAATAGATTTAATAGATACAACTAGTTGATTAAAAATAATTATCTATTTTAATAGCCATGGTGGTGATTTAGTAATATACATTGGAATGTATTTGTACTTGAAAATGGTCAACATAACTTCAAGATTATTCTTTAAAAATAACAGACTGATTTATTCTAACACACCTGACCGAACATCTTCCAATTGAAAGTATACATAAGACTTAAACATATGATGTCCAAGGAAATATAGTTTTTTTTTTTAATTGACAGATGAGGTCAGACAGGAATCTCCATGGACAATGATGTTTGCAGATGACATTGTAATCTGTAGTGAGAGTAGAGAGCAGGTGAAGGGACACCTGGAAAGTTGGAGGTCTGCTCTAGAAAGAAGAGGAATGAAAGTCAGTCGTAGTAAGACAGAATACATGTGTTTGAACGAGAGGGAGGGAAGTAGAACAGTGAGGTTACAGGGGGATGAGGTCAAGAAGGCGAGTGCAGGCAGGCTGGAGTGGGTGGAGAAAAGTGTCAGGGGTGTTGTGTGACAGAAGAGTGTCAGCAAGAATCAAAGGAAAGGTGTACAGAACAGTAGTGAGACCAGCTATGATTTTCTTTATTTTAATTGTATTTATTATTTCATTTTTTTTCTTCCTCTACAGTGACTTTTTCAGACATCAGTTGACAGGCATTTTCTTAAAAACAGCATAAAACACACTCAGTGTTATAAAAAAAAATCAAGCAGTCACTTAGTGATCGATGAAATTGTCCAGAATATAAATTTTTTGTTTTTTGTTTGACTGAATGGGCTAAAAAAGGTATATAGTCACAAATAGTTTTACTTTTGGTTATTTGAATTTATTCTGCATATTGACCTAAATTATCACAGATAAAATTTTCTTTTTTTGATCTCACTCACACTCTTCAGTCTAAACTCAGGTTTCTCTTTCTGATCAAAACTAAGAACTAACAAATGTTACAAACCAGATGGAACTGTAGTCAATCTCTTCTTAAAAAAACAATGCAGGATGCATTCACAGCTCTATTTTAACCATTCACAACACAAAAATTTTCCCTTCAAGCGAGAAGTGTCACCTCTCTATCCTCACAGAAAGAATCTACAGCTCAGGTCTAAGTTTTTTTAGAGACTCACTTTTGTGTGTCTCAGTCGAGGCAGTCTTGTGCATCAGGACACAATTCAGCAATGTTTAGGTGGACTTGTTTCTCAAATCCACATACCTAAAAAGATTATGCTTATAGACAAACATCTCTCTCTCTCTCATTGTCTTTACGCAAGACTGTGTACGTTTGTGGGAGTGTGTCAGGGTTAATGGCTCACGGAGAGTGAAAGAGCAGAGAGGCTAATCAGCATGTGACCTGCACTGACAGCTCGTTCATCTTCCCGTCCGTCTGAATCAATTCCATGCAAGAAGGAAAGCAGCAATTTTTGTTTGTTTCCCTGTTGGAGTTTTACTATAATCTGTTCCCATTCCATCAACATCTAGCTGTTCTTGGATGCACACATTTAAGAGCAAATAACAAATGAGTCAAAAGCTCCACTTGTGAATCAATGACATGAGCCGAAAGTATAGCCCCTCCTAGATTTGAGATAGTAACTTAACATTTGAATAGGTTTGAGGTTAGTAAAAATATTTGAAGATCATTTAAAAAGTCAAATATTACAATTGCCCCACAACACAGGATGAATTTAACACACCAATGTCTTTGTTACATGAGTGTTGCATTTAACACTTGAAATTGATACAACAAATGTAACTTTTTTCTTCATAGAAAATAACACCAAGATCATCCACAATTTTTAGAATTTAAATACAAATAACCCAAAAGACTGATTATAATAAAACACACCAATGCCGCAGTAAAACCGTTAAGAGCAAACAAATCTGGAAAAAAAGCATTCTTTTGAATGAAATTCATTAAAAAACACAAACGCCTTTTTGGACTAAATAAAGTACATATTTGCATTGGAATCAAACATTGTAACTTTTGACCCTGATGAGAGTGCCTTTTTTCTTCTGTCTTTGGTATTTGTTGTTGTAAAATTAATCAGAGACAGTCCTGAAAGCCTATATTTTAAACATATAAAATTAAACCATATATCTATTACATAATTGTCTTGAAAAAATAAATATTAGGTAAGTGACGTTTCACCTACCAGCCTGATTGGCTATAGAAAGTTGCATGAAATGTCAATTCTGCTTCATTCAAACAGCATGGCAGGATAACATGATCATGTTCTGGGCTTCTGACTTGTTTCAATGAGAGTTGGAAACGTAATGGTAACTTTTGTAAACCCAGTTCCCCAAATAGGAAACAGAGACTTACGTCGGTGACGACTATGGGAAGCTCTGCTGGGGCGCTCAACTATCTCTACACTTTTTAAAAAACTTTATCAGCGGCTGCGCTGATGGTCATGTGACCACACTGTGACAGAGCCGTCCCTGCCTGCCACAAATGAACTCTTTTGTTAGTGTAGCACAGAGACTTAATTGATTAATGAGCTTTAATTCTACTCTACATGCATGTGATCAAGCTAAACCAACTACTAGGATCTCTAGGGGTGTTCCAGAAATATCAGAAAAGTAATTCAGAAAGTAATTATTATTGATGATGTAGTTCTTTATTGCTGCTCGAAGGGCATCCGCTGCATAAAACATGTGCCAGAGGAGTTGGTGGTTCATTCCGCCGTGGCGACCCCGAAACGGAAAAAGCCGACATGAAAATGGATGGATGGATGGATGGATAGTTCTTTATTTAATGAGCTCAATATATATATATATATACATATATATATATATAAAACGTGCTAGTATGTTATATATATATTTATGCTAGAATTAATATGTTCTATTATGAAGAGAGATGCGTGGAGGCCGTACTCGGCACCTCGAAGGCCGGAGTTAGAACTTCTGGCAGTTAATACACGTATGGTTTCAGTGAGGGACATACAATAGTTTACAAGAGTTAGCCTTTTGGGGAACTGCTCGGCCTTCCTGTGCCCGGGGTCATAAAAGATTCAGCCAAAAAGCTCCAGGTAACTCCAAGGGAAAATTATCACTAAGGAATGCAAATGGCCCTTTGTACCTCTCAGACAGTTCTGCCACTCAGGTTATAGTACCTGGTGTTGAGCATTGATTTCTTTCGAAGCCTTGCAGATATCTGACAGCAAAGCACCTCTTGCCAGCACCCAGCAGACCACTATACCCCTGACAGAGTGGGCTCTCAACTGCAGGGGGCAAGGGACGTCATACAAGAGCTGATCAGAACTTCTAAGGTTGAGGGTTCTTCTACATAGATACTCAGTGCTTGGACTCGGCAATTCGGACCAGGGGTTAGTAATCCCAGAGGTTCACTAGCTGAGTTTTGAAGGGAATGGTAGGCACCTTGGGCACAACACAGGGCCCTTCTGTCCCCTTCTGGACCGTAAACTTGAGTCGTCTCAGCGTGTTGCTTTCAACTGGAATGACTGTCCGGCCACAGGTGAACTGGCCAAGGAGGGACTGTAACAAGGGAGCAGAGTTTATAGAACCAAGGTTGATCGGGCCAATAAGTGGCCACATTAGGACCTCTGCCTTGTCTTCACTGATCTTCCACTGGAGGGGTGCAAGGAGGTTCACTGGCGGAAATGCATATGATTAATCAGCTGAGACAACTTTTAGTGCGAGCGACCGAGTTAAATGTAAATTTAACTTTAAAAATATATAAAAATGTTTTGCTTATCTTTGCTAAAATCATTTTATTTTCTAATCTGTGGCAGTTCTGTTTACTGGAATTTTATACCTTGATCAAAACAACTCAACTTCTTTTATTAACTAAAATATAATTGATATTAAATGTAAACATTGCACAATGCTAATAAATGTTAGAATATTATAATATTGTACCATAGTAATTTAAATAAGATCAGTGTGAAAACTTTCGCTCATTTTCAAACACACATACCAACTGATGGGACATTGGGATAAGGCATGTTGGGGGCCCCCGGCGATGCTCTATTCAAAGACAATTTGTAAAGCGATCAGACGAAGCTTGGAAACAGACCCCAGAACAGCTGGGGGTATGGAAAGATGGATACACACTAGCTGCGAGCGCTTGATTTCAATCTGAATGAAGACAAAAGAAGCAGATGCAGTGAGTGTGTCTCCTGTTCAACCCATTAGGCGACAATCAGGCAACCAGGAGTCATCTTCTGCCATGTAGACACATAGATGTTCACAATCACAAGGTTAAAGAAGAGTTCATAACCCTGGGGTTATTAGCATTTTTATTTCATTTCAAGTATTGAGTCTTTTAGTCTACAACTCCAGAACTGCACATTTAGCCATTGTGAATACATGCTTATACAAATTTACTCCTAGTTTTATTAAAAAAAGTTTCTTTGCTTTTAACTTAAGGGTTATGTTTGAGACTTGAATTCATACTGTAGGTCAATAGTACATATATTTTGATATCTGATGCTGATTGGCTCTTTTATTTCATTGTTTTATTTTGACGTGCATGCATTAAATATTTTTAACACTCAGTACATCAATGAATTAGAAAATTTGCCATCTGCACCTTTCAAAAGCTTCTAATCCTTTGTCACAACATATGTAAGACTTAAAACGTCCATTTCTGAAAAATCTTGCATGTTTGTTTATTACACTTTGAGGCTCCCCTATTTAATTGAAGTTAAATTCACTAGCGCAGTGTAGTTCAGGGTTTAATATGACAGTATTGTTGTTGGGAAACTTCTTGATTTGTTTTTACCATTTCCATGCATTTTGATGATTAAAATTTTAGTATAAGATTTTTATGAAGCTTCAGCTAGTGATTGGTCGCAACATAGAATTCTCAGAATTCTTGGTGACCATGTGCTATCAGGTTTGTAATTGAAGATAAGAGAACATTATTTTTGTCCTCACACTCAAATATTATTTTTTGGACTGCTGCAGAAAGTGATTTTGTTACCTGAAGTCTTTTCATTTCATCCACATTCAAGCATTACTTTATACATATCCTTTTATTATCATACGGGCTGTGTTTTTATAACACCTGAGATTATATTTTTGATTTTATACAAATATACCCCGATTCATGGATTAATTCAAACCATTCTTTGGTTCAATGACCAGAAAAAATCTAATTTCCTTGTTTAAAGAGATGAACATATATTTGCAGATCACAAACAAAAACTTTGAATACATAAACTTAAAAACCAGCAGTGTATTATAACTGTGAGGAAAAAAACTGAAAGCAACATACAATTCAGCTCATTAGCAAATTACCAAGATCATTTTTCCATTACTTAGTTAAGCACATTTTGTTTTCAGTGTTTGTTTATTTTTTTTAATTAAAATTAGTTTTAATTATTCATTTACCAAATATTTTGTGCATTAACATTTTAAAAAATTTTTAACTGCATAACAATGGAGTTTTAACTCCATATTTCTTAAAATCACAGGTTGACTAATATTTAACCACCTTTTTGAACAAACATAAACCCAAACATTTTAAAGTTCTTTGGGAGTTTGAACAATTTCATAAGTCTTTGTGTATCCCTCAACGACAATGACACCATGCTTAAATCACCATTAAAACAGGAATCAAATAGAACTGAAGTAGAAGGAAGTAAATTTTTAAATGTTTCTTATACATGATTAAACATACACCAATCATTAAATGCTTAAAATTCGAAGAGAATTACCTGAATATGTTGTTCGTATATTCGAAAAACAGCTGATGCAATGCTAGCTACAAACAGAAAGCTATTATTCTGGTACAAAATTAAGTTCTTGAATGACATTAAATAGACACTGTGTTGTACATTAAAACCCTTGTGTTCAAACAGGCATGAAAAAGCATCAGTTCAGCAGTCTCTCTGGGTGACCCAATGGATAGTGATAGATTTCAGACAGCCAAGACAATGTCACCTGCAATCAATAGAGACAGTGAAACAACTTAAACACAAAGGCCTGTATGGGATAATTCCCTGATAACAATAAAAAGCAAATAGCCAAGAAGACATATTCTTCTTGTCTTTTTTTATCTCTGGGTTTACTAATGGTAACTTCAGTCACATGATCACGGGAACCAAACAGAGCCGTTTGAAGCACTACATAAACAAAAAAAATGATTCAATGTGTTCCTTGAAAACTGACGCATCGACGTACAGTGTTTTTTCCGGCTGGTGTGTAAGGTCACGTTAGCATTTTTGTATTTTAAATGAAAAATCCACTGCAGTGCAGGCAGCAGATGCATAGGTCTGTAGAGACCTTAAGAAACAAAAAGCGCCTGATATTTTGACATATAAGGATTGAACATGCAAAAACAGCAATACAGTAGCTTTCAGGACAAAGCACTTTTTTTCGTCATTGTCTTAAAGCTATCAACAGAAAGTTGCACGCTCTTGAGACAGTTGACAATTTAGGACCTCCCTCTAGTCACAAGTGGCAGCCCCTTAATGCTGTTAAGCTGAGTAGCTAATGATGGCAAGCTTTCAGTGCATTTGAGCGAGGTGTAGTCACTTGAAATGTTAACAGACTGGACCATTTTATGTAAATTTTCAAATGGTTCCAGCTCTCTGTGAGATCCATAGCAAAAGAGTCAGTGGAAAGGTTTAATTATTGGACTCATAAAACAGTCAAAACTATTTAAAAAACCTTAGATCCAAGATTGTATAGTGTATTTCTCTTGCAGCTTGTTGTAGTGCATATTTAAAGTTATGTTTCAGCTTGAAAGGACATCTTGAATCTGTCTGGTTGAGTGTGTTGCTTTTTAAACCGCTTTTAATAAATTCTGTCTACTTTCCAGAGATTTGTAATGGAGTGCTGAGGACCTCTAAAAGCTTAGCACCTGGGTAACAGTGTCCTTTCAAGAGAGCTCTGTTTGTGCGTCACATAAAACCCACTCTCCTGCACCTCCTCGTTGTTGTATTGTGGCTTGTAACTCTTGTCTGAGATAGTTGTGCTAGAGGCTCTCATGCCAACACTCTAGACATTAAAGTGGTTCTTCTTCAAGGACACGGACCCCTATCATACAGAAGAAAGACACAGACATCCCATCATCTTTAAAACGAATGTCTGAGTAGGGAAAGGTTGACTGATTTGGATGTAAGGAGAAGGAGGAATTTTTTGGGGGTTAGAGTAAGTTTTTCAAGACAGTGGCTAATGTAAACAACAAAAATAGACATTAGTGGGGTTAGGTAAAGCTGTTGATGAAGACAATCTATCCAATTATTAATTTAATAACAGAGTTTTTCTTTTAGAACTCACATGTTCTGCCCTTTTGAAATAATGTGATTTTAAGTTTCGGTTAAACCCATTTAAGATCTTTTGCAATTGTTTAAAACAGACCTTTTGTAAGTATGATTATCGCTCTGCATTGTGGGAAATATCAGATGTCAAACCACAAATATGGTGATAGGTGTTAGGGTAAATTGGGTTTAATACTGTTTTTTGCCTTTATTAGCCTTTGTGGGGTATTCCCATTTTAAAGCAATTAAAATTTATACTATACATATAGGACTATCTTAATTCAAACAATATAGAGAACATATCTTGAATTATTGCAACCAGTCCCTACTAGAAAAGAATATACACTTGTAACATTTTTATTTTAGTAAAAATAGAAACGGGTCAATTGACCAGAAGGCTACACAAGGGTTAAGACAAATTTCAGCACACTTTACGATGGTAAGTTGAGACTATTCAGAATATTTATTGAGCTTCTGCGTTCAATTAAAAAGTTGAGAGGGAACTGTATGTTGACAACATTGTAAAGCATGTTTGGAGTTAAAGTACATGGGCAACTAAATAAACAGCTACATTTATTTTTTTCATTTTCAACCATTTAAATCTTGAATATTTTCTTTGAAGACTGTTGATTAGACATTTTCATAGTCTTAGACACTATTATGCCATGTGAGACAATGTTTACTTTAAAACTCAACAAATACTGTGTGCAGTGCCAAGTAACATTAGCCTAGCATTAGCATTTAGAATTTTTCCAGACAGTAGTCTTTCCTAAATGTTTACATGAACAAGCAAAAGCTACATTTACCCAGCAATTGAATAAGAAACATGTTTTGCATAAGGAAGCAAACAAAGAGAGTGATGCAGGCAAGAAATGCTCAACTTGAACCCTTAAACTAATCAAAGTAATGCGCTGTTTCTGCTGACAACTTGTTACGTTCATTAATCCATTGCGGTGAAATGCTACAATCTTCACTTTCATAAACATTTGTTTGCCGATAATTTGGCAAGTATAAATATAATTGGTGAAATTGTAGTAAAGAGCATACTAGAGGTGCTTTTAGCCTGAGTTCATAGTGACCATGATAGAGGTACACTCTCTTCCAGCCTGGCTGAAAATCTTCTAAATCAAATCTTTTATTTTCAATGCTTCCAGAAGACTTTTGGGGGACTTCTTGCAATCAAAATTCCGATTTTTTTTATGTATACCAGTTATATTTGTCTTTCTGTCTATTTACTTTATTTGTTTTTGGCTTTTTTTAAGTATTGAAAGTCTTTTTTTTGCGTTGGAATTGACTGTTACATATTAAATTTGAATATGTTGCAATTGTATCTCTAGGAACATCAATAGCACTTAAAGAAATCATACATTTTAAAAAGAAAACAATCTAATATAGAAAACAATTTTTTAAATAGTTTTGCTGGCATTACAGTACAATACTGTAAACTGTCTACAGTGATTTACTGTGGCATTCAATTACAGCAAAATACTGGCAGCGCTGGTGTTAAATATAGTGATACCTTAAGATACAAAATTGATATGTTCTGGGGAGGTCTTTGTATGCCAGAAAATTTGTTTGAAAACCAGAGAAAAATAAAAATACGCTTTGCCAAAAAAGCAACATGAAAAGATTCATGAATTTGAGATACCAACATGAAACCGAAAATATATATATATATACATAAATAAATTATATAGATTATATTTATAATATATATATATAATATATAATATATATATATTCTGTGTGGCATCAAATCTTCCAGAATGAAATTATTATGAATTAAGCATACCTCAGAACTTTCACAGTTTGAGTTTCTCCTCAAAATGAATTTCACAGAATGTTGCAGCAAATGATCTCTGAGTGCTTTTATAAGAGATATAAGCGTCAGTTGATGAAATGCTTCTAGGAGTAGTTTTTCACTCAGAGAAGTTGGTTTGGGGTCTGACCTGCCCAGGATCTTGCTGACGCAGCCGTGGCTGACGCGCAGCTGTCTGGAGATGTCGCAGGGACGCACGCCCTGATGCGCCAGCTCCACGATGCGCTGCCGCACGACATCCGGTAACGGCCTCCCGTTAACGAACACCCCGCCCAGCTGGTTCACACCCCCGTGCCCTAGACCGGAGACAACAGCCACAAACAACCAAAGCACAACATTACATAGAGGCCGCAACGAACAAGAGCTTTCACCGCACAAAGCAGAACAATGTGCAAAAGAAATCATTCTGTATAGAATACTTGGCTGCATATACGTTCAGTAGCTCTTAAGTACATCTTATTTCATTAAAACCACTCACAAGCTCAATATTTACATTTTTATATTGCAGCTTTACTTTCAGCGAAGCCTTTCGAAATAATACCTGTCTGCACAAATAGCATGCATTAAACGGGCAACATTTTGAAGTTCTTTAATCATTCAAGCTCAAGGTTAAATGATTTTATTAAAGATAAAAACAACCGATATTTTCTGAAATACCTCAATTGTATTAATTTCACCTAATTGATTGTCGGGTGCTATATTTAAACCCATTTTGTTTCCGTTGTCTGAATCATTTATTAACAGTTTTTTGTTCAATTTACACATTGATTTATCAAATCAGATTTAACAGATATTTAACACATGAACAGACTAATTTGGACAATGTAGTTTAGAAATATCTTTACTATTTATTACGACTCTTTTTAATGTGGCATTTAAGTATATCTCATATTTTATAAGCGCAGTGGAAAGACTGGAAAAGAATGTTCAGAATACCACAAATTATTGAAATGTAAATAATTTCATTCGTTTTACTCCTGGAATATACTTTATTGTCCTGGAATACACAACCGCGTTAAAGCTACATTTTAAGGGCATTTTAAAAATTCGATCGCATATATATATATATATATATATATATATATATATATATAGATAGATATATATATATAGATATATATATATATATATATATATATATATATATATATATATATAATATATATATATATATATATATATATACATATATAATTTTTTTGTTTTGTTTGGTTTTTTACTCTTAAATGTTGCTGATATACCAATCAAATCAGTTGAAAAGAAAAAGAAAAAAACTAGCCTAGTTTACCCAAGTTACACTAAAGTATCCTGTGACCGGGTCCTATCAAAACATCTCTTGCACTGAGGTTCTGAGAGGTCCTCGCAGTGGAGGGACCTCTCTTTCTCTCTCGTGAAGATGAACTCCAGTGAAACTCACGGTGCATGGCGGAGAACGGGTCTGCCTTACAGTGAATATCCATCGGAAACCCGACAAAAGACAGAATCTCGACTGAGGCCGCCGTCTCGCCGCTCTTCCTCGCAGAACCACCGAAGGAAACGCTGGAGGCGGTATGAGGATCGAGCCTGCTGGGTGTGGGGAACTTCAGGAAGTTTCTCAGTTGGTCAGGTGTCAGACATGACCGTGCGTCCTGGAGCGCGCAAACCAGGGCTGATGCAACTGCTCTTCCGCGTCCATCGATTCCATCAGTGCGTTATATCCTGGATATATCGCTCGCCATTGATTAATTATTGGCTGGTGAATTTCTCGGAATCAGTGCTGCGGGTCTTCCACCGTGCCGCTTTTCGCTCGGCTCAAACAGCGCAAGCCAGCGCGCGGCCTGGGACTGAAGCGCTCGGATCGCTCTTTGGTGCGTAAAGCGCGTTTAACGCCGAGCTCCAGATATGTGATGAGAGTATTAGACAAAGGCGGGAGATTCCTGCACTTTGTGATTCGCTCAGATGAAGCTCCATCCGCCTGTCACTCAGAGAAAGGGGAGGGAAGACCTGTGAGGCATGCGAGAGAGGGCTGGGGATGAGAGGGGGAGGCAGGTGCTCCTCAGGGAGAGAATAGTTTGGGAAATTGTGTCAAACAAAAATGGAAACGATAGCTTAAATCTGTTATCGTGCAGGGCTTAAAGAATTATTACATCACCACATATACACAGATTTCTTTTCTTGACTTAAAAGTGAAAACAATATTTTGAAAACATGAAAGCCAATGAAAGATTTTTTGTATTTTTAAGGCTTAGTTTCTCTTTAAATGATAACCTAAGGAGCGCAGGCTCCCTCGTGACGTCATGAATGGATGCGGATGAAGTGATTCTAATATTTACGATAAATAACAGAGGTGAGGACTAAACTAAATTATGGGAGCCAATTCTATCTCTCTTCAGTTTTAGGTGCAGCACAAAACGGGTTGTGTATATATTATATATATATATATATATATAATATATATATATATATATATATATATATATATATATATATATATATATATGTGTGTGTGTGTGTGTGTGTGTGGGTGTGTGTGCGTGTGTGTGTGGGTGTGTGTGTATAATTGTGAGAACATAATAATTTATATTCTTTAAAATAATATGATAACTGAAACTGAAATTTTTTGGAACAATTTTTTTTTCATTGTTCACTATTACTTGAGCTATTTTGTTTACTCAGAAATCTACAAAGAAATGTTTTCAAATATCTTAGCACTAATAAATTATATGTAACAAAAGTTATTGATGAATACATGTTAAAATGATCAATTGTAATTTCAAAGTGTAAATAGAAGTATAAATAATAAAGGTTACGCCAAAACCGACGGGGAAAATAATATATTTGGTTTGAAATATTAATGTACAGAGTTTGACCTGCTATGAATGGTTATTAAAAACAGCTCCGTTCAGCGGGTTTAATGCGTGATGCTGTACGCGTCCGGTTTGCTTCAGCAGTGAACACGTTGGGTTGAAGTTGCCCTGATGGTGGGATGCATGGAGGGGTTATAGTTTTGGCTCGCCCAGTGTTTTTGGAGAAGCTTCTGGTACAATATGTAGCACTCCAGGCTCTAATTTCACCCTCCGCTGCACAGCTTCCCTAAAGCCAAGCACCCCTTACCCCCCTGCAGCCTTTCCCTGCCCTCCTGCTCTGCACGCGTTTGCCTCTTTCTGTTTTGTTCACTTCTGAAATTAACTGTTGGTGTTTTTGTCACCCTTGGAGAAATTTCTGACTGAGTTGGAGCAGGCTTGTAAATCAAAACAACACGTTGATGTTGTGTATTTGGAGTCCGTTAGGGTTTTTTAACAACAAACGGGGGAAAAAAGCAAGAAAAACATCCCATGCAAAAAAATAAATCAAGAAAGTATACGTGCTCACCTAAATATAACCCACGCTTTTCTTAAGACGTTTTCAGATGATGAACGATTCATAAAACTGTTGATTACTGCTGCAGCATCTGGGATGAATGCATATTTCTAAGTACTAAGGGAGAAGCTTTAAAAGAAAAGATGAAATGAATCGGGGCTAATCGGATCAGGGGCTCGGAGATCTGACAGTGAGTGATTGTCCCTCCAAACCAGACCAATCCAGATAAAAACATCTGTATTCTTTATTCATTACTGGCGTTCTTCTTAGGGAAGTGTTTTCGTATGTTCTTCCTTTACACGAGATCTCTTTGGTTCTTTTTAGCCTCATGCGTAATGTTGTCCTTGGCTCTGTGCTGTTGATTGTTCTATTAGGGGACTGTTATAAAGTGGACTTCTCTCTTTAACTGAGCATTTGTTTGTTGAGGAAGCTCGAGATAAGGACGCTGGGCCTAATTCGTTCTCAAGGAAACGATACTGATGGACCCTAGAGGACAGAAAACAAGTTCTAATTCATAAAGCATCATTTGAGCAGAAAGGTTTTCGTTTTAGAACTAAGCCTCCTTCTCATTCCTCAAGCTTTTTCTTTGTGGCGGGGCGGTTTTTGCCCATGCGCATCTTAAAATGCTTCCTTAATAACTGCTAGAAAGTTCCAGGGATCTTTTTCGTTTTATTTGTAAAGCTGCCATTTGCGTAAATATGTAAAACTGTAAAATACTTGATAAATACATTTTAAAAAGTCATTCATATCTGGAAAAATCCTTCATGCTTTAATTTTCTTTATTGAATTGAACCATATGCAAAAAAAAAATGTTTTAGCATAGAGCACGCAATGAAAAATACGCAGGCTAGCTCTTTGCGTGTTAGTTTTTAGTTAGCCTCAATATATTGAAAAATAAATGTAAAGAATACATTAATTAAAAAAAGTTATTTAAAAATAATTAGACTTGAACTATTATAATAGAAGCATTAGGTACAAAACAGTACAAATGTAAGCCTAGAACTAGTTTTCTATTAAACATATGTTTCTTTGTACACTGTAAAAAAAATGAAAAACAAAATAAAAAAACGGACAGTTTTACAGAACATTTAACAGATATTTTACCTTGAAATTTCACAATAAAATACCTTTTTGTAAAACATTCAGCCTTTCATGAGAGGTTTGTTGAGTATAGTGTCTAGCTGCAGACACGCAGTCTCAGGTGCACATGTGGCTGCATTCGATCTGAAAATGCACGGGAGAGCGCGCAGTTGGACTGCGCATGCGCACCTGGTTGAGCAGCCAGACGCTATTGGTTTGTTGAGACTGAAGGCCGCTACACATCTACCCGAATCCTCGGATGGCTTCTATTGGGAGGGGGGGGGGGGGGGGTGCATTCATAGACTGTATGTAACATGGACATGGCATGCGCGATGGTTCGCGTGAACGGGAAAGCGGTAAAAAATGGGAGTACACTATAAAAATCTTATGTGATATTGACATAAAAAAGTTATGCTAACAATTTTACACAAATAATTATTAAAAAATGTTAAGGCTTGTTTTTTATCAGAATCTAATTGAATTTATTGTGTAAAAATATTGTGTTTCTAGTTAAATAAGTTGAGATTTTTTACACAATAAATTTAAGTACATTCTGCTAGAAAAAAAACAAGTATTATAAACGTAAAAATCTTATGTGATATTGACATAAAAAAGTTATGCTAACAATTTTACACAAATAATTATTAAAAAAATGTTAAGGCTTGTTTTTTAGCAGAATCTAATTGAATTTATTGTGTAAAAAATCTCAACTTATTTAACTAGAAACACAATATTTTTAAGTTTATAATGCTTGTTTTTTTTCTAGCAGAATGTACTTAAATAAGTTACATAAAAAAGTCCAGAATTAAGTAACCAGGCTCTTAATTTTATAACATTATTAGTAAAGTCATATTGTTTTATTGTAGCATATAATACTAAGCTTTTGTCTATGGTTAGACTAAACAGACAGATTTTGTCATAGATCTCAAACCAGACTTTCACATTGCTCATCAGGGCAATGAAGTCTCTCGTGTTAAATATACTTGTAGACAGCCAATTTTCAATATGTGCACCTTTAATGACCTGCAACTCAACAACGGTAGCTAAAAATAGGTTCACACAAAAACCTCATAAACACACATACTAGTTCTCAAACAAATGTGTAACACCAAACTACCCTTAACACTGACATATTACTGCAATAAACATAAAATCCCCATACTTTCACAATGCATCTGGTCTGACTATAAAGCTGTCTCAATCCAAACCGCATAAGTTTTCCTCTATCTTTTTGCGTAATTGGTTCGTCAAATTAAGCTTAAAAATTACACAATTTGCTTAAAGAAATAGGTCACTTATTTTTCTTTATTTTATTAGTGAAATTTTATAAGAAAACCCAAGAAAACGTTTTTTTAAAACATGAACATTATTTTAATGGCATAATTTTTCATGAAAATTACAAAACTCATGATAAATTTTTTACAGTTTAGCCAGCTTTTGCCAGCATGGCAGTGCCATCACTTCCTGGTACCATAAATGGATTTAGAGAGGTGGGACATGGGCATAGCGAAGCCATCTGATTGGCTGAATGTTAAACAAAGAAATTTAAAAATAATTCACCCCTCAGAGTGTTAATGAAGGTCAAAACTAACGATCTAAAAAAATTACAACACCAGGGCTGTAACCATGGTTTATTTAGCTCTAAAGTTGGGCAGTTTTAAAATTGGAGTGAATGAGAACTTGCTCACTTCTGACTTTTGTGGTACCACAGTTCAGTCACTTCTTAATGCATAAAAGCAAAGCGAAGGGTTGCCCTTTGGGTGCATTCACAGGCTAGCGTTAAAAGCTGATGCAGTGACGCTCCTGCCATTGGTTGCACTCATTTATGGTGATGAGTCGTTTGTGAAACAATGAATCTGCCTCCTTAGTAACAACTCTTTTTGGAAAAGAATCAGCAGACACCGGTAAGCAAATTTATTTACTCAGATTAGGGTTATTTTGCTCTGTTTTGGGTCTTTGTCATAACGTTTTTGCAATTAGTTCAGATTTTTAATCATTTTAAATGAACAAACGTTCTAGAAGCACAAGTTGAACAAGACTTTCCATCATTACCCAAGGGACAATCCGCAATGGCTGTTTTATAAGCTCCGTGGGCTTTATTGAATAAATCTTGATGATAGATTTTCCTCCTCTTTCCCGGACTCTTCCTCAGCTTGTTCATCTCATAGTTCTTTGGTGCTATTTTCTATCATGAGATTGAAGTGATTATGAGTATCAAGCCTCATCCAGCAGCTCTTCATGTCCCATTCCTGTCATCCAAACCGTCAGCTTCCATTGGTTGTTCTCTTGCCAGAGGTGAACTCTTGTTTGTTTGAACTGATTACTTAGACAGATGTGTGATTTGCTGTCAGTGTCCGTGCTTTTGCATGATGTTGATGTAAAATTATGTAAATGTATGATGTTTGTAACCAAATGCTAGCTAGCTTTGCCTAAATGTTAAGAAACAATACTGAGTGTAATGAAGAACTCTTCCCAAAGCTTTATTATGTTGCATCTGACCACATTCATTGGTGGAGAGGAGCTGGACATAAATGCAGTGAAGTTTTTCTTTTAAAATTGAATTTTCAAGAGGCTTGGTGTGGATTGTAGTTCAGTTTCCTCGTAATAAGGATGCCCTGTATTATCAGGAATATCATCATTAATTCGTTTAAAGTGAAAGTGAACATCATGAAACATTGGAAGGCATTTGGACCTAAATCTGTGTATGAAAGGTGTGAAACAAACTCCAGTTAGAATAGTCCAAATGCATGAAGTCCTTTTCCAGTTTTTTTATCAGTTTGTGCCACAAACTCCTCACCCACCAATGTTTAATGACACGCACATATAACTTTGCCCTTTCCTACCAGCAAAAACATGCACAAATAATACATACGACATTTGAAATTCAAGCGAAAGACAACACTGGGCAACATGTGATGCATCCGTTCCAGCCCTGATGCTGTGTGTTCGGTCGTAGTATCCTGCTCTCCAATTGGTCGGTTTACCCCCATGACGTCTTCGGGAGGTCCACTTGCTTCATGCACCC
>UELW01000569.1:0-58711 GCA_900490495.1 Danionella dracula
GGTGCACATCGACAAGCGTATTCATACATGATTGAAACAGATCGAGGGAAGAGAGGAGAGATGGTATAAAATCACTCGCTACATATAAAAAATGAAGCTTCTTTGATTGAGTGTATGCAACCAGTTAATTGATGATTTCTCATGTAAGTGTCTTTCAATAAGACAGCGATAAAGCAGTCTCTGTATCTCAACCCAATGCAGCTGCTGGGGGAACAAGTTCGAGGTTAGGGCATTCATTTAATACATTTTAAATTGCTGTAGTAAATTAAATGTCATATCTAACCTCCACTGGCAAAATCAGGCATTTTATAGTTGATCAAAAGCTTTTAAGGTAAAAAAAAAAAATCTATGTAACATGACAGTTAATAAGCAGTCTCTGGCCTCCTAGATTAACCTGAAATATCCTACAATGTTTCTTTCCATCAGAGGGGCTTTTGCCATGGCACCAAAGGCAAAGTAATAGACAAGGTCCTCTATTTCTTATTTATTAAATGATTTGACAAAAATATCTATTTATGCAACAAATGACCTTTTAGGTGGGCTGTACAGAAAGAAAATAATGTAACATTTTTATGTTAATTCTGATTCTGACGAATTTGTACACGTTAACAGAAACATTGTCAGTCAAAAGTGTGGTACTCTTGGGAGCTTTCAAGCTAACGCTTAAATTAGGTACATTTAAAACTTAAAATGGTGCATCCCTGCATTTCAGAATAAAAGCTTCAATTTGGCACATTTAAAGGCTAAAATCGTGGTGTGACTGAAGAAAAAAATTACATAAATGACAAGAAATTTAAGAAATAGATTTAAAACAATTGAATATATATATATATATATATATATATATATATATATATATATATAATATAAATATAATTATGATTATTCAATACATATATGTTTAGAATGATGCTACATGTATGATGATAAGTGTTATATCTACATTCATTTTAAAATGAGACTTACAGTGATAATCTTTTTTCATTTAATGTAGTTTTTCAATTGAAAATCCATTTGAATAATGTTTGAATAAAAATAATAAATATAGATGCCTGTGCTAGAATTACTAAGGCTATTACCCAAGTAAGCTGTAGCCGTAAGTGTGTAATAACAAACAAACTAACCATGTAAGATACAATGTGAGACTCTCACACACCTGTTGAAGGAGTATCTATCGCAGCCACATGGCAGGATTTGAAGCGGGCGCATTGAGAAAGCTAGTAAAGGGGCAAGAACCAGTTAAAGGGCAGACCAGACCTTTACGAGAGAGCTTTGCATAGTGTCGCCTCTCTCCTCTGGTTGTACATCAGGACAACGCGTACACAAGCTTTGTTCTAGCACTGGTATGATGTGGCGTGACACTGATGAAATGCCCCGCTGCGGTTTGGCAGAAATATCACAGAGGCCAGACCCCCTACTCTTAACTAACAGCAAGTTGACCAGGACAGATGAGATAAAGGCGAGTAAATGACCTGCTGCAACTAAGTTATGAGTCAGGATGCTTGACAGATGGTCCAAGACGCTACACTCACCTTGCCCAAGGACTCCTGCTCTGCAGTGTTTCCAAGGTACTTCTCTCTGCAAAGATAGAACATAGAATGCTTCCTTAAAGAAGTTTAAGTAAAGTAATAAATAAACGTATCCTCTTTACGACATTCCAGAACATGAAACAAAACGGTGCAATAAAGTAAAAGTATTTAAAAAATGAGCACAATTTGACCTGCACTGAATGAAAAACTGGTTGTCATTCTTTAATTATAGAACATGTGTTTGCTAATACCTTACATTAGTAGCTAGCTTCAGCAGATCTAGCATTTTTGCCTGTTTTCTTTTGCTTAAAAATCCCTCAAGAAATGTCAGGCACTATATGGTTAATTTGAAAATAATCCACTTTGTCCATTTTAAAGAACATTTCTTATAAATTTTGCTCAAATTGCCTTCTTCGCATTGCATTCAACAAGGTAAAGAAGTAAAGTTTGGGGTTACATATGCCAATTTTCCATGAGATTTGGTGAGACAGGGCTTGGTTTAGCCTCACTTGACTCGCCACAGTTCTCGCTTGTGTCCATCGTGTCTCAGCATCCGTTCTGAGTGGGCTTGTTTAATCATAATCATGACTACAAAGCGATCAAATCCAAACTATGACACATTTTTAACAGATGTTACAAGAGAAAAGGAAGTTTACAACAGCAGTGATATACCAGAGACGGAAAAAAAACAAGGGATATTTTGGCAATTAGATGATCTAACATGTTTTATTGAACTCACTTTAAATATGAATTCATTATGAAATGTTTCAACATGACTCCAGAACATTTCTATCTCAAAATATGTTACTCAAGATCGAGTCGAGTTCGTTACATTCTTTCTTGTCCACTGGTGAGCTCAGTCATTGGTCAGTCAGCAATCAACAGGCGGTCACATCATCACACCTTTCTTTCCAATCAGAAAAAAACCTTTTTTTTTTTTTTTTTTTTTTTTTTTACATCTAGCCCACTTTATGGAAACTCATCTTAATAGTTATGAAAAGTTCCTGTACCAGGTAAAGAACACAGTAGAAAAGCTCCCAAAAGCAACATCTCAACATTTGAAAGAATACAAGATAGCCACCACTACCAGTCTAAAGCCGATTCTTATTCTCTTTTCGTGCTTCCCTTAACCCCGGTGTGTTCAAAGTCCATCCTAAATGGCATCGCATACATAGATTAGGTTCAGCCAATATGAAACACACCTGACCAAACACATTTAAGGTCTCTTGGCTTGTCTGAAAAAAGACAAGAGCTGGATGCAGACACATGCAGCTCTCTTCTGAAATCCAGATTTTGAAGAAGTGAGCATCAACCCTTTGCTCAAATTTTGTGGTTTCACACAGAGAAAGATTCTGAACCAATTAAATGAAGGCCTTGAGGTAAGGGGTAGTGCTAACCGGATATTCAAATGAAGCATAATTCAAATGAAATTCTGTGCAGACACTGGCTGTGTTCAGTAAAATTTGTTCTGAAATGTTTTATATATATATATATATATATATAGATTTTTTTACTCATTTAATTTTCCCTGTTGTTACCATGTTTCCCTGTTATCGTAAACATTTTATTTTAAAGATAATAAACTCTTTTTTTATATAAACCTTAGATCAATTCAAATTTCACTGGATTGCAGCTGCACAACCTAAAGATGTCTCATGACAGAGATTCTCTTGTTCACCCAAGCTCAGGACTGAACCAGCAACCTTTTGTTACCAACTCAGATACACAATCACAACTTAATCACCCTCTCCACAAATACCAGAAATATTTCAGATGTGTAGGCTGCAGGCAGCAGTCATGGTTGAATTTATACTTGAACCATAACAAAAACAAAAGATGTGGGGAAAAATGTCTCAAGATGTCCCCTCTGCTTGGTTTAGAACGTGTGTGTACTGAGCTCACAGGATTCTTACTGTTTCTTACCTGAGTGAGGTCCTTCGCACTTTTAGGTCTGTTGACTGACTGATCTTACTCTGCTCTTCTGCTCTCTGGATTTGACCCTCGATGATCTATGAGGAGGCAGAGGGGAGGGAGAGTGAGAGAACGAAGCGTGACTGGGGTGGAAAGCTCTACAGTGGACAAAACGAGGGTCTTCACCTCTCTCATGCTGTTACAATGATGATATCGACTTTCTTCCTGTGCGGTCTCTTCCCTGAGCGCCCGCACTTCCTGTAAAAATACTTACTGATTAAAAAAAACAATATACCGACATTTCAAATAAATCTTTAGATGTTCATTATGATGCTCGTGGTTCAAGGAGTTTGAATGAATGAGAGTATTGCGTATTGAAAGATGTTTAATTTTTGGAATGTTTCTGATTTCTAAAATGAATAAAACTCCAATTGGTGTCTGACTAGTTTCTAGTCCTCATTATGTTCATGACTTTTCATGTAATTATATAACATCTATAGCGCCAGACATTGGCAGATGACGCACACATTGAAGCCTGTGGTGCAAGTTTTGTTGTATTTTTTTATTTGTTTTTAATGAAACCTCTGGTGGTTAAATTGTACATATTCCACCTTAATAGGTTTGAATGAACAATGTGTAAAGAAACAGTATCAGGAAAATGCAGCACAATAGATGATTCAACAAATATACATTAAACATCAATTTAAATGGAAAAATGTAACAATTTAAATACCTGAATTTCATGAAATTTTAAATGTAGTTAAACATACAAACAAACCAATTACTTGAAATATATGTTAATTTTTTATTCAGCATGTTGCAAACGATCCTCATAACAAACATTCCATTCCATTGCCATTAAAACAATGCACCGGATAACACCAAGTTGGTAATATTGCTAAGCAAAAAAATATTATTTGGATTTAATATTGCAACATATTGATTTAAATGGTTTTTAAATATTTTTGTCATTAAATATAATTCATTCATTCATTCATCTTCATGTCGGCTTTATTCCCTTTCGGGGTCGCCACAGCGGAATGAACCGCCAACTCACTGGCATATGTTTTACGCAGCGGATGCCCTTCCCTGCCGCAACCCATCGCTGGGAAACATTCACACACACATTCACTCTTTAACACTATGGGCAATTGTTCTTATTCAATTCACTTATTCCGCATGTTTTTGGACTTGTGGGGAAACCGGAGCACCCGGAGAAAACCCACGCGATCACGAGGAGAACATGAGAACTCCACACAGAAATGCCACCTGCCCCAGCCGAGCCAGCGACCTTCTTGCTGTGAGACGACCGTGCTACCCACTGCGCCACCGTGACGCATTAAATATAATTGTTTAAACGTAATAATAATAAAATAATAGTCTTTTTATATATAGTTAGCCTAAAATATGAAAAAATCTATTTTATATAGTAGTATAAGTTGAAAAAAAAAAACACATAAAAGGATTAATTCAATAATTGCTTAAAATAACATATACAAATCCACATCTAACACACAGTTTCTCTAATTCACCTTCGTCCCGTCTTCCCTGTTTTTGAAGTATAACCTTGTTTCTCAACACTATAAGTCTCGCTTCACTAATGAGTGAGTCTGATGATACCTGTTCCAGCTTGGATCGGTTGCTCTCCAGCCCTGCTGCACAGGTGTCATACTGAGACTTTCTCTGCTCAAACTCTGGAGCCAGCTCCTGGTGTTCACAAGCAAACACAACGAGAAAAACATTCATAAAGATACCGAGTGTTTCTGCATAGATCAAACAAATAGCTTTGTATCTGAGTAGATGGTGAACATTAGCTCACCGCGTGCTCCTGCCTCAGAGCTCTCAGGTCCTTGATCAGCGGAGACAAAGCACTTTTCTTCTCTGCTATGACTGAATTCAGCTTCTTCACCTGAAATAAACAGGAAAAACATCAAACAAAAACATACAAACATAAAGAACTGTCCCGTTTGAGAAAACAAACACAACTGTTTTGTGTGAAAAGTGATTTCAACTTTTAAGCATAGAGATTCCTCTTCCAGTTTCTGATTTTAAATGGAATACAACAAGCCCATTCCCCAATCCAGGATTTTGTAGCAGGCACGTATCTTAATATTTGGTCAAAGAACACAATCTTCAGTTTGTTTGAAAGAAAACAAGCTAATCACTTTCTGTCCACCCCTTATCAGCTCAGGCTCATCTCACCATTGCTGAGATGTCATCAAGCGTTTGTCCCTTCATCTGATCCAGCTCACTTTTGATAGCCGAGACTCGCTCCAATTCTTCCTGAGTTTCGCTGTAGCCTGAGATTCCCCGTTGAGCCTCCAGAGATTGCTGAACACCAAAAAACATGTCATTTGCATAAAACAATCAGATGTATTTTAGCAAAACTATTTAATTGTGGCATTAAACAACCCGAGAGGCAATTTCTCTGAGGTAGTAATCTCTAAATTTAATCAAAATAGACTTGTTTAGTTCCATAACAAACATCCTTAGCCAATCTGCATGATTCATCAGGACATGTAGTTCTAAATAATCACATTTCATGAAAAGTAATACAATTGTCAGCAGCCTAAATTACTTTTCTTTACAAAATGAAATTAACCAGAAAGATCAAAACCGTCTACAGTCACAAACCATGTCTAGCTTGACAACATGTCTGCCCTAGATTCCACACTTATAAATATAAGTAAAATGTGTTTTACTTGTTTAAAATATATGAAAAAGTGTATTTTTGCGTATTTGTGCCGGATAATTCGCTTTTTCTTTTTCAATTTACAAACAGATTGCACACAAAATTATACAAAATTAAAAAAAAAATAGACTAAAGGATTTTTGAAAACACAGTAAAATGCTTCAGATAGGTACAATGTTAATAAAAAGCGTTCCCCCTGAGCAGTCAACGTGAACAGGACGTCAATTTGACTAGTTCTGAACCAAAAGACGCCATATAGATGTTATATGAACGTCTATTTAAGGTTACTTGTTTGGTGGGTTGATACATATAGAACCACATAACTTACAGTTAAAAGCTGTAAACGAGGCATGAACATTCCACTTTTGTGTAACTTACTAAAATAAACAAACGGAAAAAGGTCAAATCATTTTCCATGACACAAGAACTAAGGATCTACTTTATTGACTGACGCATTTGTAATAATCCTGATACAGACACACTTTACACATGCTACAACATGTGGAGAGGTTTGGCAGGGCTTTGACTGATGCCCATGCTGTTGTTCAGGTGCCAAGAGGACGGGTGGCCCAGACTCGTGCAACCAACCACAAAACTGGAGGAGCTAAATTCCTCCGCTAAAAAAAAATAACACGAGGCACAGACAGAGAGCAAATGTCACATCACAAATAGACAGTACTCAAGCTTTCTGCGTCAAATGGGCTATCAGCAAGTCAGTCAGAGGGAGGGAGCAGAGGTGTGAAGTCATTTCCAGGAAGGTGCTGCAACTTCAGCGTAGTGCAGTTTGAACAGACAGGGATGAGTGCAGCGTGAAAAAGATGTCGAAATGATATGCTGAGAGATGCAATCAGAACAATGCTTGGATTGTTTAAAGCAAACTTCAGCTTACATGAACATGTAAACTGTTGTATCATACACATCTCCAACATAATGGAATTGAACCAATAGTTAAACTATTATCTATTCGCTTTTCCAAAAGTACTTTTCTTAGATTTACAAATGGAAAAGTTTAATTCAATCTGATGTAAGATAGCAATTTTTAAATTGTCATATTGTATGGAATTATTGGAATTTTATAAAAACCTGTGTAAAATAAATGCATAAAAAAAAAACAGTTCTGGCCCTTTAAATGATCCTGTGCTTCTGTTGATCCCACCTTTCCCATCATGAGAATGTTGGGAGCAATTAACAATTTTCATATCTGTCTTTAAAACAATTAGCAGCTCAGCAACTCCAGATAACGACTCAAGTGAAAGATGATAAAAGTGAGAGACCCTACGGTTTGTGACATCACAAACATGGCAATCTCAAAGTTTTTTTTTATCATTTTTTATCATTATTGTGATTAAACGTATTTTTGTGATCATTACAGGATAGTACGAACATGAATAAATCACATCTCTGTTCAAATAACAGGTGATTTCCAAGCTCCCCTTGACCTTTATTAATCTAAAAAGATACTTGTGCATACAGCATCTTTTCATCTTGTAAAAATGTTCTAATTTCAGCTTTACTCCAACCAAATACCAAACACAGATTTCATACTTCAGATAAAAATTATTTATACAGATATATTTCTATGGTCAGCTGTGAGAAAAATGTATTTGTTTAGTTTTCAGAATTATGAAATAAAAAAATCGTAAGATTTACGATGCGTCATACCAGCTGCTCCTGTCCAGCTGTGTGTCGCTCTCTCAAGATCTCTTCAGTTCTCTGCAGAACTCCATATTCTGCCTTCAGCTCAGCGATCTCCTGCCGTTTCTTCTTATACGTGCTGCTCTTGCCACGCATCTTGGCAACATATCTTTTAAACTGGAGACAACAAAAAAGACGACGACCAAAAAAATCAACCCATGTATAGAAATGATGCAGATGGTGCAGCGTTAATGTATTTAGTTAATATATTAAAACTGTTCTATATAACCTTATAATTATGATAGATTTTGGACTTTTAAGCTATGGTTCGAGATCTCATTATGTAATAACTCTGAAAACTTGCCAACCTTTTCAGAGACATGGCTTGATGGACTTGAATATTTACCTTTTGGTCATAGATTTTGAACTTGTGTTTGTATGTCTTTTGTTAAACCATTTTTGTTGTTTTGTGTTGATATTTTCGTTGTTTGTCACAATATTTTATAAAATGAAGTCGCTAGTTTATCATATAGCATATCTCCTAAAGATCAAATCTAGAACAATACATTCCCCCTCTCAATTGTCATGCAACGACATACAAAACAATTTTTTGTTTCATTGCACAGCAAAGAAAAAAAAACACAGACCACCAGGATCCTGGTTGAGTTATGCAGATGAAAATATTCCTATACATAGACATTCAGAGGTGCCATACAAGCATTTGTTGTGTTACAAAATCATGGAACAAAATCAATAGAACATTGTGGCCTTGAATCATCTGGTAAATGAAGGTGACAATGTCTAGGTGAAAACAGCTCTGAGAAATAATGGTGTTTGAGGAAGAAGCAAACAAGAATGCCACTGGGACACCTCATTGGATTGCAACAAAAGAAACCTGAGCCCACCGGCATGCAGCCAGAGGGACAGAAAAACATCTTCATCTGGCAACTCGCTCACTCAGGCAATTCTTCTGTCTCTGCTGCCAATGGCTGTAAATGCTGAGAGGCACCCAAGAGCAACGTCCGAAATCACACAATGTGACATATGTCTTTCTGAGCATCCAAAGATTGTGTGTGAGAGTTGATTCTTTGTGTATTTTGGGACACCAAGGTCAGAAAAGGTTCTGGTGGTTTAAGAGCGGAGTATAGAATGAGTGGTAACCTCGCTCATGTAAAACTACGCACACAAAAAAAGTCAGCAAAATGTGTTTATCGCATTTTCTTTAAATTTACATTAAAGTTCTGTATGAACTGTTACTACAGAATAATTCCTTCTTGTATGAAAGAAAACATTTTAGTGCAGTAAACTGAGAAAGCACTCTATTCTTGATATCTTACATAGAGCTCCTTATATAGCTCTTTTATATTATTTCCTATATAAAAGTTGTAGCTAGTGCTGTCAATTATAACCTTACACTTCTTGCTTTAATGAAGTGCTTGCTAAAAAAATAAAGATAAAGCTAGTAACATGCAGAAATCTTCATCTAAAGATGGCCCTGAGGGCAATCAAGAGATGATCTGTCAAGTACAGTAGAGAGACTTGACAAAAGAGCTTGATTAAAAACATTTCTGTCAACCTTCAGCAATTTCTAAACACTTATGAACGCACATTTTAATTTTTCATCTGCTGGAAAACTGTTTTTACTTTCACACATAAATGAACAAATTATAATGCACACTGTTTCTGTTCTTATCAAATAATTTCAGACTGAGCTGCCCTTTGAGTTTTCAAAAACAGTTGATCAGTCACAGCAGTGAAGGGCTCATGCCAGAACAGTTTTGAAGCTAATAATTGAAATTATGTTTTCTAATAAAAATATATAATTATACATAATATATATACATATACATATATATATATTTTTTTTTTTTTTTTTTTAATCAGACGATGATGACACATGCAGTCACATTCCTTGCTCTTTAACAACAGACAAATAAACACCGCTACGTGTTCGTTTTGAAAATGTGACCTCAAGCAGTGTTTATCACACAATGTTTAATACGTTTGCAAAAAACACAAACAAAATGTTTTCTCCATCTTTCTTCTGGATGTTAATTCTATACAAATTAAAAATCTAAAATCAAATCAAAATCGTCGCAATTTCAAGCATACTAGGTTTCATATTTATATGAATATATATAATATAATCTTCTAAGAGGTTCTCACATTGAATCGTGTTACTGTCCACTCTCTAAAATATTTGATTCTGATGATTAATCATGCTTTTATGTGAAACTTGCATCCTTCCCGTGCACTTAAACAAAACACAACACACCAGCTGTTTCAGGGTTATTCAAGGCATACAACTCAGAATAAAATATCAATACAAACACAAAACTAAGCTTTTAAATCTCAATAAAACTATTCTAAAAGTTCCTCAAGACCATCGTATCTTGAATAAATGGTTACATTTACTCAAAATTTGAGACGTCTCCTTCACCTCTGTCTGGAACCTTTTTAAAAGATGTTTTTGGTCTACTTGGAATTTGGTGTTTGCTGCTCAGACTGGTGCATCCTCATCAGATCTACAGAAAGACATGCCTTCTCTGTACTAATTAATGAATGCGTATTAATAAGGGAGTTATTATACGGTGAAATAAAGACAACAGCGCATTCAAAAGGGAAATTCGCTGGTAAATCCTCGTAATGTTTTTTTTTGTTTTTCAGTTTTTAATCAATTTGATTTTATATGACTTTTTTTAAGCTTGATTTTATTAAATGTACTTTCTTTTTACTCTTTATTTCCAATGCAAAGCACTTTGAATTAGCCTGTGTACGAAATGTGCAGCACAAATAAACTTGCCTTGCCTTCTCTGTTCTTTCAGCTCACAATCACTTGGCTGTTGCTGATTCTAGAGGAATGAGTCTTACCCAGAAGTACCATAAATGTTATCATGGGAGACTCTGATAAAAGACCAAGAAACACAGGACTAGGGGAGCGATGGGTCTATTTTAGCCTGGGGGCAGCTTTATCAGCTCAGTCTGCTAATATCTGTGCCAAAGAGCAGGCAGAGAATGGAACACCGGATTGAAATATGCAGACAGACAGTAAAGAGTGAAGATGGGATAGTCTGGCTCTTTATCACCAATGAGTACTGCAGGAAACAACCTGGGAAAGTGATTCCACCTCCAGGCCCAAACCCACTGTGAGAAAGTTTGATTCAGGTGAAAAACAGCGAGGCTTAAAAATACACCTTTTTCGTTTTTCAAACAAAGAAACTAAAATAACGACAAAAACACAAGCTGCATTTGCATGGATGTAAGAGATGTAAGAGATCTGTATATAATAAAAACAAATATTTATAAATAATTGAATTAAATAAAAAATCTCAGGTGAAAAAAGTCAAAAGGAAAAGTTCATTATAATAACGGACTCCTTTAATAATGGAAAATCATGTCATTATTGATTTTTTTATTTTTTTTACATTTTATGATAAATATATCAAACATCACATATGTCCACATTTTGTTTGTGCTGGTCTTTTGTGATCAACAGGCGATTTATTGCGACAAACAAAGGTAAGCACAAAATCTGTGATTGGTGAAACCACAATCAGAATCACTGTCAACTAAAATAATGACTGGTTCCATTCGAGATCAGCCAAAAAAAAGAGCTCATCAGTGTTTAAAACTGATGAATAGAACAATAAATTTTATTTATTGCTAGTTGTGAACAATATGAGGATAGCTAATTAATGCTTTGTCTTGGTTCTCAGAGAGATGATGGAACATCAATAGAATGTTTGAATTGACGTGAATGGCAGTACCTCATCTCCATGAATCAGCTCTGCTCCTCCTCGCTCTCGCGCCTGGCTGCTCTTCACATTCAGCTCTCTTTCCACAGCAGCCAGCTCCTCACGAGCCTCCTTCAACTCCTCCATCTTACTCTCCTTCTTACGTACGATGATAGCAGCCTAAACGAAGAGTTTTCTTTTTCTTTAATGACTTACAAAGGAGCCTAAACATAAATGTCATTTGATATGATCCTATTAAGTCATTATGAGTAATGCATTATGAGAAAGTCACAATTCAACTTTGAATGAACTGTAAAAGATTTAAGTTGTTGAATATAATGAGAACTCTGATGCGGATAAAAAAAAATAAAGTTTTTGTAAAACAAATGAAGTAAAAGAAAAAAGTAAATGGATTCAGCAGAAATGTGATAAGATTAAAGTAACTATATGTTCTTACTTTTATTGCAATCTAAAAAACTAAACTCTGTGTAATAAACACATATTCTTACAAAAAACAACATGTAAACACATGGAATTTAGTTAAGTTAAAAAGCATTACTGTTTTAAGAACATATTAAACTTCAGTACGCAGTGCCCGACCAATCAGACGACATAGAGCAGAGTAATAAGGTATGGTAATGGCCATCTGGCGATTACATATGAAACAAATGCACATTTCCACATTACCAAATCAGAGAACATCAAACATCCTTTCAAGATCAAATACACATAGTACAAATGTATTCCATGTGAGAATGAAGGCCAGAGGTCACATGGTCACCTATACCCTGTGTTTCCTTTCTGGGCAGGCTGGGGCTTCAAAGGCTTAAGAGGGAAACGCTAAATCACACATAACTCAACCCTGCATGAATAACGAAACAAAAGCCTCGGGAAGAAGTGGTCTCCCAGCCCGGAATAAACATGACTCATCAGGTACTATGTGCTGAGGCACACCTGTTCAACCTTTCAAAGTCAAGAGAGTGATATGAAAGAGGACGAGAAAGCGAGGTTAAGAGAGAGAGAGCTAGGTTAAGAGAGAGGGGAGAGAGAGAGAGAGAGAGAGAGAGAGAGACGAGAGAGAGAGAGAAGAGAGAGAGAGACGATCGAGAGATGAGAGAGAGAGAGAGAGAGAGAGAGAGTAGAGAGAGAGAGAGAGAGAGAGAGAGAGAGAGAGGAGACTCACCTGCCTGTCGGACAGGAGCAAGTTTATCATCCATCGGATCATTTCGCATCATTTTCTTCTCAATCAAGTTGTTGATTTCTGTATTGCTTTCTCTGATCTAATAAACAAAATATGTTTTTATCATTACTAAAATCACTACTGACACAGATTATAGCATCAGTCAAAATGTTTTGTTATTCAGGAATATTGAAAGAATATCATGGTATTCACGATGAAAAAAAAAATAATTCTGGAGGACCATGATGTGATTCTAAAGGGTGAGGGCACTACGGTAAAAAAGTCCCCTTTTCAGAATATTTTGTTTGCTTTAAAACAGAATAAAAGCTGCGGTAGGCAACATAATTCATTTTAAAGCAAGAAGTAAGCTCCTGCTCTCCCTGCTGGTGGGCAATAGGAAGTCACTGAGTTGTAGTACCAAGACCAGCCACAGGGGGTGGGGTCAGAAGTGAGCAGGTTCTCATTCACTCCAATGTTTTATTATAGATAGATAGATAATTTTGACCTACATGAGAACTCCAAGGGTTTAAATTAGTTTGTTTAAGATGTATTAAGATTTAAACCTTCAGCCAATCAGATGTCTGTGCTACGCCTGTGTCCCGTCTCTCTGGATCTTTTTGGCTACAGGAAAGTGACGCACTTCTATGATGGTGATGGCTGGCGACGCCCATTTTGAGCTTCCATTCCCTTTCATACGAACATCATGCATGCTAAGCCCATGTTATATACAGTCAATGTTTTAAAGCCACATTTTATATATATCTTTGTGCATTTTCACATTTGAAATAAAGTTGTCCTCCTTCACTATAGATGTAATGTATGGAGCTGTTTCTGCTGCGACTGCGGGGATATGGAGCCTGAGGATGGCTGCTTCATTTGACATTTTTTAAATACCCAGTGACATTTCTAGACTCTTAAAATATTATTTATTTTTGTGTAAAATAAAAGGATTAAAAACATGTGCTGGTTGCTGTTTTTGTGTTTTTTTTTTTATCTGTGTCTTTTTTGTTCATTGTTCCAGTCAAACATAGCCACAAAAAATCCAGACTTTTATTTGTATCTATTTGACTTGTTGTTCTAATAACTGTGTGATAATAAGTCAGTGTGCCCCACGAGACTTTTGTACACATTCCACCTCGCCAACCCAAAGCTCCTACTCAAGACTCACTCCTATCAAGAGGGTGAGAGTTCAAACTTGAAAATGTAATGTCACCTTGTCCTCCAGCTCTCTCAGCTCTGCTTGGCTCATGGCCGGCTCTGATGCCACCTTCTGTAGGTAATTCACCACCTTTCTTGTGCTCTCCAATTCTCTGGGCAGCTTCTCGGACACCATGTAGGAGTTGAACTTAATGTCCTCCTCCAGTTTCTTCATAATGCCTGTGGTTTAAAAGCTCTCTGTGACGCGCTGAATGAAGCTTGCTACCAGACTCGTTTAGAGAAAGCTTCTCTTACGCATGGGGACTTACTCTCTGGCTTTTCATCTGCAGCTGCTTGCTGCAAGTCCTTGAGTTGGATATGACTTCTCTGGAGCCTCTGCTCGGCCTGGAAAAGCTACACAAGACACCGAAACCAAACCTGCTTTAACAGAAGTTGCTCACGGCCCTGATGTGTTTAAACTGTTATCAAAATTAACCATGTGGCATTAGGTTGTCTCTACCTGGTTTTTCTGCTCTTGCTTCTGATGAACAAGGGACTCTTGCCTTTCTTTTTCGACTCTCAGCTGTCTGGCCAGATCCAGCATGCGTTGATGGTTAGACACAGCCTCCACCTAGTGGACAAGAAGAACGTTACAAAAATACAGCGTTCAAATACAGACTTCTCCTCACCTTTTTATTTTTATTTCATCTAATCAAAACTCCAAATTCGTATGAAAAGGTCTATTCTAAAGATTAAAAACCATTTATTTTAGAAGTTTTTGACTCAAGACAAGTCAATATTTTTAGATAAATTGGATTTAAATCTGAAACTTTAGGATAGCTGTGAAACTGAAATCAACTGGTGTACATTGGGCTCATCAGATTAAAAAAAAATCTAAATTTGACTCAATATTTCTGTTTTTATGTAATAATTATTGTAATAAACATAGAATTGCTTGTACGTTTGCTCTAAATGCAAATCAAAAACATGTCATTTGTATTTTCCTCTACTTATATAAACTCAAGATACATTTAAAACTAAAATTAAGTAAAGTTTTCTATTTTTCCATTTGCCTTTGTGATCCTAACATGGAAGAAGCACGGCCATTTTTTCCAGTGAAAAACCCTCATTTTTCTAACCATTTGTGCACATTATTTATAACTTATTTAATTCACACCACAGCAGCACGGCTGTGTGAGCTGATGTTTAAAATCTTATTACGTTACAGTAATCACTGAAGGGCACTACAGGGCAGTCAGAATCTAATATCTTACTCAACTATGAAATCACAAATTCTGTGTTTTGCTTTCAAACTCTTTTATGCTGTTCAGCTATTGATTGAAATCTGGATTCCTTAAGTGTATAGACATCGCAGATTGGTTTCCTTTTGGGTCATTCATCAACATCGCAACTTAAAATAATAGATATTAAAATAAAATTAAAAACTTGGTATTTTGAAAATTTTATTTATTGGTGAATAAACACTTATAACAAACTCATATATTTATCATTGTACTTTCTGAATTGCTTAATTATTTACTTTTTAATTTGACTCAATCAAATAAGCACAACGTATATAGACCAAAACCAATGGTGACAGTTGTCACCAGTCATTTAAGTAATCTGGAAAGTTCCTTATTTCACCCTTTTAGTGTACATGCAGCGTTTGGTCCTTACCCTCTTTTTAAGGCGCTCCACCCTTTTAATGAGCTGGTCCTTCTCCTCCTCCATTGCAACGATGTCCTGGAACGACACACATCTCAAACATGGCAGAATGCTGCATGACCAGAGCAGACTCTCGAGTGACTCCTTCATACCCGTCGAATCTCAGCAGTAGAGAACCCCGAGCTCTTCAGCTGTTCGCACTCTTTGTGGATGTTCTTGAAGGCCTCCACCAGCTCCTCATACTGTACAGAGCCAACAGTAAAACAAGAGGGAACATAAAGGGTGCCACACTCTACCCCAGAAACAGACATTTAGGTCGGCAACCACTTTGTTATGCTTAGAGGGCAAATTAGGATCTTTTGAATCAAATCTAATGCTAAATAATGAACCATTAACACACTATCTATAGCCAAGGGAAAACAAAGTTGTTTAAAGCCAATATTTGATTTATTTTTTGTTTATTTCTTATTGCTTAACAGTAACACTGCCCCCTCATAGTACTTGAGATGTTTTTCAGGACCTTGGTAAGTGGAGTTATTTTCTCTATGGAGCAATCCTCTTGTAATTTTTATCTAGAACTGTGCTCAAAGGTTGAATAAAGCATTTATGACATTTGAGCGACAACATTATTGATTTTCATTTTTGGGGTACTCCAGAAATGTTTATATTAATGGGTATGAAATGCTTCAAATGCCACCGTTTTTAAGGGAATAAGTCTGTGCTGTTATTTTTTATGGGATTAGCTGAATAAGCATTGATTTGGAATACTGTTTAATTTAGACATCGGTTTGAAGCATCTTTATAATCAGATTATAAATCAAACTTTCACCCGAAACCAGTAAGTGCTCAATTTAAGGCAGCGTCTGAAAATAAGGTGCTCCAAATATTTCATACTGTGTAACAGAATTAGAGATAGGCGTCCCATTTGAACAGAAAAAGAGAAATTTAAAAATAGACTCTTCAGCAAAAGTTGTATACTTTTCTTAAGTTGTACTAAGACTTCCTTGTAAATGTCAATTACCTGAATTCAAATATGTTTAACATTGTTCAAATGTAACATATTCACCTGTCCTGTTAAATTAGCAAGAAACAAAACTGAATGTAAGAAAGTCACAAATAATCCGTGTTGCTATGATGCTGTATATTCAGTAGGTATACCTGGTGGTAGGTCTCAGCAATGATATCGTCTTGGAGAAACTCGGCTGGAACTTCAAGTTTGACGAGGAATCTGGCCAGATACGCTCTCTTTTTTAGCTCCGGAATCCTCTGTAAGAGCCAGTGGAGGATGGGATGAACTACAGGCTTGCTGCCCATCACCAAACCCTGACGAAAACCGCTTCTGTTCAAAATACGAGTGAAATCTGAGATAAATAAGATGCCTTTTTTTTTTGTTGCAGAGATGGATATGGATGAATGGATTTTACAGTTGTATTACCGTTTCTGGTAAATCATTGGTTGAGATGGTAAAATATGTATTGAAGATGTATATTTAAGGAAACAAGTTCCAAAACTTTTTTTAAATGAGAGGAATATCTTCAGTGTGTTGTAGCAGATAATCAAAAATCAGGAAACAAAACAAAAGTAACACTCATTGTTGCAGTTTTAGTTTTGAATACAATTTGTAGATTCTTTTTCTGTTTGATTTATGCTTTATTATTGAGTTAAATGCAGAGCAATTATATGCAAATCACTGACTAGCATCATCTTAACAAAAATAGAAAATGATAGAATCAAGTAAATACATTTTTTTGTTTTAAAAAGAAAAAACAATTATAATCTGACCCCTTTTCTTAACAAACCAACTTTTCAACACTTGATGGAGATTGAAGCCTGTTTTAAAACCTTTCTTAGTTTTAAATATATTTTCAAAAAATATATTCATAAAACGCTGTTAATTCATAAAAAATATTTTGTTCCACATTAACCACACAGTTAAATTAACTCTATCCAGAGTAGGACCAAATACACTCTAAATAGAGTGAAACAATAACAGTGAAACAGAGTTAAATCATCAACGAGGTTATCATCTAAACCTTTGATTATTCACCGAAAACTTGTAAGTAGTGATAAACGTTTGTATTTCACGCTAAAAGAAAAAATCACAACTGTTTTCCTCATCACATTGTAACAAAAAATAAGAGTTTAACTTAAATGATTTATGTTTCTTGTTGATGAGCTCAGAGTTAATTTAACTCTATTTAGAGTAGGACCAAATAGACTCAGAGAAGTGTCAGTTTAACACTTTAGATTTTACTGTGCAGAAGATTTCCTTTCACAATAAAGGATGTGCTTTTTAGTATTTCAAAAGCATTTACAACAAACATAAAAGGAATGTTGGCATCTTCTATTTTTTCCTTACATTTCAGGCATTCCTCCAGGAGGTTTGTATTTCAGCATCCCCAGAAGAGTGAACATTCTCTTTGCAGTCTGCTCTGGCATTTCCTCTCGTAAATCGATTGCTTGCTGCAATATGATGCATGGATTCAAACAATTAGTTAATTAGTTTCATTGACACGAATAACAAAACCTGCAAAAACTGGAATGTAACGTTACAACGAAACACTACAGAGCTGTGTATCTAAAATAAGCAACGAAAACCCCTCTGAGAATATCCAAGGCAACATTTGGGTTTGGACAACTTAGATTAAAGCTTAATTACAGTCACCTTTGGATCAATTTCAGCCAGAACGTCGTTTAAAGTCTGCAGTAATTGCATTGGCTCCAAAGAGTCGAAGGTAATGAGATTGAAGTTTTTCTTGAAAGGCTCCTTGTTTAGCTGTTCAACGATGAATTTGATTTGTTCGCTCATCTTGAAAGATTTTCGGAAATTCAACCTTTAAAGTGAACGGTCTGCTGGTTATCTTCACTCACGGCAGCGGTCGCGCTCAAACCCGTATCTCATATTTCACAAAACACTTTTATTGCGACCTTTTGAACTAGTATCGGTGATAAATAACCGTACATTGGTGCGAGCAGCATTGCTACAATAATCCTTCCTAGAAACAGTTGTCAAACAAGGCCTGGTTGCTAACAGGAAGTTGAGCATCGGAAGACGGGACTTTTATTTAAAAGTAAAAGTCCGACTTTTAAAGTGATTTAAAATAAAGACACAATATATTATAAATCATATAACACAATAATTTGCAAGGTATGCATTTATGTAAATGTTATGTCAATGCGTTTAATTTCAACGGATAGTTGGTGAGTAATAAATATTTGCATTAGTGGTCAGATATGGAGACCTTAAATTGCAATGATACTAGTAAATCATTGTACCGTTATATGGTTTATATATATATATATATATATATATATATATATATATATATATATATATATATATATTACACAAAGCTTTTATCGGCACAACACAAAAATGATGGCTCTTAATTATTCGATTACATTTTTTGTAAAAAAAAAATAATAATAATAATTAATTAATTAAAAGAATAAAAATAAAAAATGACAAACGAGAGGGATTGTTCCTTTGCTATAATTAAACATAAGTTATATAAAAAAAAAGACTAGAATGACCAAAAAATGGTCTCCGAGTGAGCTGCTGTCCGCTCTGGTGCTGACGCTGCGTGCCTCTTCTCTTGTCTGAAGCTCGTCGGGCGCGTGAACGCTCGCCAGTGACGGCTTCGCTCCCTCTCTTTCTGGATTCATCGCCAGTTTCAACACAATGCGGAGGTGAAAACGGACGCGTTAGCCGCTCGAGGAACGAGCCCTTGACGGTATACACTGGTACCACGCCAGTCGTTATCATTTTTCCAACCTAAAGCTGTTTCCGGGCGAAAAGCACGCATGCATTCAAACAGAGGATTATCGCGGAGGAACTGCCTCGACACCATGAGCTGCAGTTGGGGGACGGAACTGTGGGTGAGTACGAGAAGAGAACCCAACAATAACGCGATAATTACACATTTAGTGCACAAAATGAGTAGAAACTTTGTCAGTTACATTCTTTTTACCATGATGATGGATAAAGAGCTAAGCGCACCGCCCATTTTACCGTTGCAGTGCAAATTCAAGCTAAAATTGTAACTGCATGATTTCATTTCGTTGAATTTATATCGCACGCACGACTCGATGTGTGCAAGCTAAACACGCGCCCTGAAGAAGTCCGTTTAATGCTGTTATTAGTTAAAACTGGGTAGACTAAATGCCTAATCCTCAGCTAATACTGTCACTAACTGACCGCGTGTTCGTGAATGAATGAGGCTGGAGCTGGTGCTCAGGGTTTTCTGGGTGTTTCCTACACCATACACTGTTTATTACAATACATAATGTGGAATAAGTTCATGTATTATTTAAACTGTTTCAATGTAGCAGTCTTACCAACCAATTTACCTTGTAACAACACAATGTTGCAGATAGACAGCCTTGGGTTGCAGGTGAAACATCTGGGACTGTTACCAGGAAGTTGAGAATTTGGGATTCTGCCCAGGATTTATTTAATCAAAAGTGTTTTTTCTACACTCACGTTTAATGTAGCTAAGTAAAAAAATCCTTATGCTATTTCTCAAATATCCTAAAACTAAAAAATATATATAAAAAAAGAATAAATATGAAAAAGAATTAAAGCATCCACGTTTTGTCCCATATTTGACAACTGCCTTTAAATCAACAAAACCTTGCTCGGAGACACCACCAACATATACTAAATCTGCATCAGCTTGGCTTAAAACCCTCACAATTCATCAGCTATAGTACAAAGTGAAAATTAATTTTTTGGGGGGGATGTGGTCTAAAACAGGAATCAGTTTTTGTTTTTAAACTTTTGTTTAGGATCAAGTTTCCATGATCAAACCAAAGCTGCCTCCTATAAGATCAGAATGTACAAAAACTCAAGTACTCTATGGATACCTGACAAGATTATATAAAGAAAGAAAAACACATTTGGAGGACTGAACTAAAGCAAGATGGAAATAAAATAGGAGTTAAGTGGCAACAGAAATGGCGACTGCTCCAAAAAAAAAAACCCTCCAACCGCTAATATTAGATGTGCCATATTTAAAAAAGGATTTATAGAAGTAATGAAATTTACGATCATAATATATCATGCACGTTTAATGACAATAACATAATCTGAGTCAGCTGATTCAATTTAATTTAATAAAAAGCATTCCATCGTTAGTTTCACATACTTGCTGCTAGTGGATATATTTCCAGTCTTTACTGCATTATTTTTGTTGTTAAAAATTCAACATGGGTAGAGTTCGAGTAAATGGTTTAATCAACATGGAAATCTTTTTTACTGTAAAAAGACCCAGCTTACTGAGATTTATAACAGATTTATTGGGTAAGCTAACATGAGATTCCAATCAATATGTTGTAACAGTAACCTTGTTGTATGAACTTGAGTATCCAAACAGGTTAAATGTGCTGCGAGGTCTGCTGAAGTTTGTTCGGTGCATCTAGTGATGAGCATTGGGCATGTGAGGGCTGTAACGCCAGCCAAGCACAATCTGAATAAACGATCCGACATATTTCCAATGTCAGGAAATACTGCAAACTCAGGAAATGATCCGGGATGACTTTCATTGGCAGGGTATTCTCACAGCTCTCCTCAGGGCCCACTCTCACAGTTAGAGCAAATCCATCAAAACAAAATCTATAGCATGAATCTCCTAAAGTGTTCTCTTGGCACTGGAACTGCTTCACTATTTCTTACATTGTTCATTTTTATTAGTAGACTATATGAATTATATACATTACAACGGGTTGAGTGTTAACTTGCGGTCTTTTTTCCTAACAGGATCAGTTTGATAATCTAGAGAAGCACACTCAATGGGGCATTGAGTTTTTGGAGCGCTACACCAAGTTTGTGAAGGAACGGTCTGAAATTGAACTGAGCTATGCGAAACAGATCCGGTAAGATGCTAGTTTTATTTCATGTTCTGTATAACACAATTAGCATCAAACACAGGCTGTAAAATAAGATGATTGCTGGATGTTGTTGGACTTCATTGGTACAGATTCCCAAACTTTACTTTTTTTTTTTAATTTTTTTATAAGAAGTGCTTGAACAAACAAAGATAAAGAAGACATAACTGAGGTTTCCTCTTTTATACATGGCTTTAAAACTTCAAAACTTCTGTTGCCATGATATATCGCTTGTTATAATTACTCGAGCCTGAGGCATCTTATGCTATGAAAAGACCTGGCCAACTGCACTCAGCCATTCTTAACTTCTCATCACACTCTTGTCTTTGCCTCTGCTCGCGCCCATTTCAGCTCTTATAGTAGACTTGAGTTCCAACATTTCGTGGTTCTTTAACCAGCAGCTTAAATCAATTAAATAAATTAAATCACAGAACAAAACTAAAAAATCAGTGTAGTCTGTATACATCTTTCCTGAACAGAACATGAAGCTGAATTCACAAAAACCCAACAGAGACACAGTTCAATTGAGTTTTAAAGGAAAGTGGTTCCGGTTACGAGCGTGTGAGGTGTCCCAAGACAAGCAAATGTAAATGAGAAAGCTTTAGCTTTATGCAGCAGAGAAACAATCTTTTTCAAACATCATTCACCAGGAGAAAAGCCCCTTTCACCTCTACTTGTGAAGATAAAAGTAAAGATTTGTATGTAAAAGTGAACTGAATAAACTTATTCTAATCTCTTTACTGAGCTTCAGTTTCAGATCAGATTCCGTGCTGATTCAGCTCGGTGCAATGCTGTAAAGGTCATAAGAGCTCGGCTTCTTCAAAAACAGCAGCTATGCTGAAAATGACATTGCTTATCAATTTGAAGTCTCATCAATTTCAACAAGATAAGCTATTGTTTTTAATTTGTATTCATCAATGTTAATAGTTTCAGCAAGATATCTAACTAAATACTAACAAACAGTTCTAGTATTGGTCTATTGTTTTCATTCCTTTCATCAATCCAAGTAAAACAGTAAATGAGTCTTTATTTAGTGTGTTAAATCATGCTGCCGGTGTCTATCTTTGTACGCTCTGGTGAAAAACAGGAGCTGTAGAGCCTTTTTTTTTTAGAGCAAGCGTTTCTTCTCCCTGATTAGAATGTATTTTTGACTCTCACAGACTGCTGAAATATTGAATATGGAGCCATCGTTATAATTTACCTATTTTCCCAAATTGAAAACTGTTTTTTTAGACATTAAATAATCAGATCCAATATTAGAGTTCTGGAAACAGTAGTTTGTGTTATCCAATAACATGATAATTATTTAAGTAGATGCACATTCTTAATATTGATTATAGCCATAATCTCAGCGTACAGGTGAAAATTCACAAAATCCTCAACAGTAAAAATAATTAAGTTAATAGTGCAATTCATAAGCAAATCTTAACATTAACTGTTAATTAAAATAAACATTTACATTTATGCATTTGGCAGACGCTTTTGTCCAAAGCGACTTACAGAAGAGGAAATCGCCAAAGCCCCTGGGATTGATCCCAGAACCTCATACATGCAAACCATGTGCTCTACCACTGAGCTACACCCCACCTTAAACAAAAGGCCATTAGCAATGAATGTTCAATGGAGTTAAGATGTTTAAAGCTTTGTGTTGTACAATTTTACAATAATTGGAGAACGAAAAAAGACCATTTAATTGAACTTATGTCAATTAGCAGTTGATTTGGACCGATAATAAATATGGATTGTGATCACCATAGGGGTTGTTAAGGACATGGTAATACATTAGTTGGTACAAGTCTAAAACAGGTCACATGTTTGATGTGTATTACCATGGATACAAGGTTTCTACAGCACTGACCCACTTTTTTATTATCCTCCATTGAATCTGTACGATTTCTTCCCGACTTCATTTTGTAGGTTTATTAAGCAGCAGTTTCCTCTGGAGATTCTGAGCCTGAGGACACACATTGAGTTACCAGCCTCATCCGCACTCGATTCTCATAGGAAGAAACCTCTGGGTTTATGATAAACTCCACAGCTGGAGCTCAAAGCCTGACCAGCCCTGCAACAATCAGGCCCTTCTGTTTGCGTGTTCTGATCACATAAGAGAAAATCGGCTTTTTGTAGCTGATCGCTCAATTCATGCCTAGCTGCTATTTTTAAGAAGTGTGCCAGACTGCATTTTGTTCAGAAGAAGTAGTCTTTAATTCACAACATCTCCCTCAGGCTTTTTGTTCTTCAGATTACAGCCACGAGTGAAAGATTTATGAAGCGCTAAGCACATGTTAGCAGATAAAGACACTGACATGGATCTGTCTGGCTGAAGGAATAACAGTCCTGGGTTGGGTTGTTTTAATGAAGATTTATTAATGGCTTTGTCAACCTTTACCCCATTTACCACTGCGTATTGATGCATAGGATGGCCCATTTAGGCCAATTGTGAAGAATTGAGCAGACAATAAAGCAACCGCATCGGTGTGGTCTTGTCAAGAAACTGCAAGATGGTGATCTGCCTAGCAACACGTCAGACTTAGGGGAGGAACCGATTTGCGTGTGTGTGTGTGTGTGTGTGTGTGTGTGTGTGTGTGTGTGTGTGTGTGTGTGTGTGTGTAAGGAGAGAGGGAGAGATAGAATGAAGGAAACCTACAGGATGGAAACACCATCAGCATGCGCTCTCTGGAATTGATTTTAAGCCATTTATAAGCCCTCTTCAATTTAATCACACAAGATCCTTGGATAAAGCAACTGTTTTTTCTTTTCTACACTGTTATTTGATGTCAATCTCAATACATTTTTCTTTTAAACAAAGGTCAACTTGATGAATCAGATACTTCGTTGAGGGTTAATCTGATGATGACAGTAGAGGCGTTTGTTTGCAGTGCAGCCTTGCACCATTCGATCTCATTTGTCATTGACACGCACAGTTTCATCCAATCAAATTACCCCGACACAAAAAGACAGTTTTATAAATAATATAATGTTTATCATTAAAATGTTTATGATTATGGAAGTTTGTTAAATTAGCTGTTTTCAATAAATTGACCTTTTGTGTATGACTAGCACCAAAAAATGAGCAACGGTGAAAAGAAAATGCGCCGTGATATTAGTTAGACCAGGGGTCGGCAACCCAAAATGTTGAAAGAGCCATATTGGACCAAAAAAAAAAACAAAAAACTAATATGTCTGGAGCTGCAAAAAAGTAAAAGCCTTATATAAGCCTTATAATGAAGGCAACACATGCTGTATGTATCTATATTAGCCTACTATAAAAATGACTAAGTTAGCTACAAATATATAATGAGCCTTTATGATTAAATGTTGATTTTCCCTGCAGTGCATCCTGTAGAGAATGATGAACTACTCTGTTGTACGATGCCGCCTCAAGTTTAACTTCATTACAATAACAATGAATTATGTTTCATTGCTTTGATGAAATTAAAGAAATGCAATAAAAACATCAGATTCATGATGTAATTTTTATTTTGGGGAGTCCAAAAAACAACATCAAAATGGAACATTCAAAATGTGCCCCTTAACTAGGCAACAAACAGAGCAATAAAACGATGATTCGGTCCAAGAAACGTTGAAACCTCGGTTCTCTCAGTTATTTCTCTCTTTGGGGTCCAGGGCCCTTCACACAGCCGCCGGTTTGTTTACGACAGCCCCGCCTGGCATCCCGCCCCCTGCTGATAGAAACGTGTGTCGCAGGCGATGATGGAAATCTTTGTTGACAGAAATGTTGAAATTAAATATTTATTCTACACACTACTACAGCATTGGAAAACGTTAAGAATGTTTGTCCTCCTATAGAAACCATATTAAAACTAAAAATATATTTACCTCCCCAATCCTTTTTCCATTTTCAAACATTTTTGAAAAAGATCCAGGGAACCACTAGGGCAGCGCTAAAGAGCCGCATACAGCTCTAGAGCCGCGGTTTGCCGCCACTGGTTTAGACCAATGGTTTTCAAAGCGTCACTAGTATTGAGAACATTTTTAAACATTACTTGCTAATGTTCAACATTGTATCTTTTTAACATTTTCCAATATATATTTTTTAGCTGAGAAGCTTTAATGAAAGAGCAGCAATTATGAGTTTTTACAAATTAATGTGGTGTGAAACATAGCTATAGGTTTTAAGAACACACTGCTGGAGTTTTAAAACTGAAGCCGCATTTTGTGTGAAAGTATTGCCTTTAATAAGAGAGTCGACTCAGAGTCGCTGAAACAAGTCATAGTTGAAAGTGAATCCTTTAACCTGCAAGCTCACGCGTCACGCCACACAGCCTCCCACATCATTCACTCATGCAAAGGAACTCCTTCAAGCCAATCAGAATTCAGTATTCACACAGACTATGACATAAAAGGAATTAATTCTAGGCGGAGGATTTTGAGGGCTTCTAGGCGGAGAATTTTGACTCAATCAATTTTTGTAATCGAGTTATTCGAGTGGAATCATTTCAGCCCTTGTAAAGTTTGTAGCAGACAAACTGACTATGTAAAATGTCATGGAAATTGTTACAATTGTACTTGATTCAAATTTTTTTGCATAATCGAGTGTAGTAATGCAGTAATGTAGAATCTAGTAATTTTATCATGTTGTTCTAGGAATCTGTCCAAGAAGTACCAGCTCAAGAAGAATTCCAAAGAAGAAGAGGAATACAAGTGAGTAAATCATGGGCTTGCATGAAATACCAACAAGGTTCAACGTAGTCCAGCAGTCACAATCTGAAAAATGACTTAAATTTGCATATTTCAAGAGATGAATTCCATCTTGTTAAAATCTCCCCTCAGGTACACGACCTGTCGAGCATTTCTGATGACTTTGAATGAGTTGAGCGACTACGCAGGCCAACATGAGGTCATCGCAGAAAACCTGTCCACGCAGATCATTGCAGAGCTGAGCCGCTACACTCAAGAACTGAAGGCCGAGCGCAAATCGGTACATGCTTTCGCAAGTTTCCTAAACATCCTGCTAGCTAGAGATCAACAAGAGCAGAGCCCCATCCATTGAAACACCCCCTCCTTTGCATTCTAGCACAGCTCTCACCTCTTGCAAATCCAGGGTTAAGCATGTAGAATATGGCATTATTTTGTTTATGAATTTCCCAGCTCTCTGGCGTGAAGCCGTAGCGATGTGGGTCATGTATTCAGGTCAGTGGAGTTTGAGAAGGTCGCCCTTCCCCCACTCTTGGCTTCTCTCATCTAAAGATTTTCTCTGGAGTTCAGAAGGCCTCTGTCTGAGCCTGCTTGCTGGAAGTAATACGACAGTGAAGCAAAACCCTATCATACACAAGCAGAGCGAGGCTTCGTTCAGCTCTGCTGTTCCTCCAGCCTCCACTCATGCTTTTTGTCTGGCTATTGTGTTCAAATGTCACGCTGACAGAAAGTGGTCTTTATCTGTCTTTCATTAAGAGACTTCGTGGTATGCTGCGAGTGGGCAGATACAAGTGAGCGCCTGTGCTGAGGGTTTTCCTAATGAGAGAGGCCTTAAATAAATGAGTTGTGTTTCAGTGAGGAATTCTTCTGTTAATTATCATTTTGGTGCCAGCGTACATCTTTGCTGTCGTAAATGAATTCTTTGTGAAGTGACGAGGGATTTGGAATCTGAGATAACCCTGGAAAATATAATCTTTGTAGCAGCTGTTGTCTAGCTTCATCATCTCATCTTTCATATAATCTGCTTAGTTTAAAATTAAATGGCTTTTGAGAGAAATGTTTTAAAAGGCTATGCAGGCAATATAAGTAGCATAAGTCAGATTTTTCCATTTTCGTCGTCATGATGACGATGCAGGAATTGAAATTGAGTCCTTTCATGCTCCCTTTTGTTTGGTCCAAAGTTACTCCGAGTGGATCTTTCGAGTGTTGTTACGTTTACTACGTTGGACAAAAATCTTCTTTTCAAATTAAGCTCAAATGCAATAGCAAATTAAAGGCAAATTAAGCTAAAAAAACAACACAAATAACTCAGAATGTTTATGTAGGGATGAGCAAACTTTCGCTGAAAGTTATTTTTTTATACATTTTTATACATATCTTTTTATACACAGTGCACTAAAAGGAATAAATAAATATATAATTTTACATTATATTTAATTTAATAAGAAATATTAACATTCAAACCAACATCAACAACATTTGTTCACAAAACATGTTTTTAAACTAATCCTTTATAAAATGTCTGAATACATAATCTTGCTTAGAATATTGTAATTAAAGAGTGTTACAGTATGTATGTTGGAAGTATGTCGTGGTGTGATTTTTTCCCACTAAACATTAATGATTTCTGATGTAGGGAATTAATAAACAATGATGTTTTCACTTGCTGCAAAACTTTTTGGAGATTTATTGTCTTTGTATTTGCATCCTGGATGAACTCCGAAGTTGCAATTAGTACTAAAGCTGGTCACAGGAAAGACTCTCTTGAACTATTTTTAAGTCTAACGAAACTGGTGTACTCATTTTGCTTCATCACAAACTTTCCTTTGCTAAAGCAGTAAAAGAACATCATGGTTTTTAGATTAAATTGCTGTGGATATAGATAGATAGTGGTCACATGGTTATGAAATAGTATTGACCATGCTAGTCTGAAGTAAATACAAAAAAAACAAAAAAACTGTGACATCTGTATCTGTGACAATTCCTCACAACTCTGTGTCAAATCCATGAATTTCTAAAAAAGCAGAGATGAATATATTTTATATAAATATAAATCATAAATGAATAGGCTCTAACTATGCAACCCTGCAACCTACAGTTTCCAATATAGCTAAGCAAGGGCCTAGCCTGGTTAGGACCTAGATGGGAGACCTCAAAAGAAAACCTGGTTGCCATGGGAAGTGGTGCTGGTGAGACCAGTGGAGGGTGCAGATGTCGTGGTCGGTGTGTGTCCTAGTTATGTCAAGCTATGAATAGGGGTGTAACCTCAGCATCCTGGTCAAATTTGCCCACTCATAAAAATTCTCTGTATTTGGCCACAATACTGTCTGCCAGTAAGCCATTGTGTGTTCTGGCACAGTATGGCAGCTGTCACATCATCCAGATAGATGCTGCACACTGCTGGGGGATTGAGTGTCTAAAAAATCTTTATAATCATCATTAGTTTTTAATAATGTTTGTTATATTGTTTGAAGGTAATATGAGGTAAAAAAAAAAAATCTACTGGGTGTTTAATAGAAAATTGTTAACGTTAAAACCCAGTTCATGAGTGACTAAAACAAGAGCACTAAGGGTTAAAGATTTGTGACCAAGCTTTGTGACATAGACACAAAATCAGCATTTTAGAAAAAGACTATATGATGTTAATAAAATTCAACAGCTGAATTTTAGTGGGTGGAAATTCAACTCTAGGTTTTCAATTTATTTCAATTAATCAAAAAATCTTAAAAAAAAATCTAAATTTTTGTAGTAAAGTTAATGATGAATATTCCCTGTTTCTACTCTCTTCAAGCATTTTCATGATGGCCGCCGAGCGCAACAACACATTGAGAACTCGTGGAAGCAGCTGGAATCGGTGAGTCACTTCTACTAACCTGACAAAGACATGTCCGAATGCTAGGTTACCTTTTACAATAAGTCTCCCCTGAGCCCAGAGAAGAACATTGATCTGGCACAAGATAAAAAATATCCTGTCACACCCTGACATTCACACCTTTATTAATTATTTTTTATGGACACAATAATAGATCTTTTTGCAGCACTTTACAGAATGATTCACTTTTTCTTATTTTGTGTTGGACAAGAAAAAAGGAACTACTTGATGGCAAACGGATGACTTTTATTTTTAGGTGACGATCCCTTCAACAGTTTTGGTATTATTTGGTATTCTTTGGTCTCTCCTCAGAGTAAGAGAAGGTTTGAGAGAGACTGTAAGGAAGCGGATCGAGCCCAGCATTATTTTGACAAGATGGACGCCGACATTAACGTGACCAAAGCGGATGTGGAAAAGGTAAGTGTTGTATGAGGCGTGTGTGAGACTGTCAAGACCCTTTCAATCTCAATGATGGCCTCCATCCTTTTCTGTCTAACACGGCAGTGCGGACAATAGAAGATACTTTATGATCGAATGAGTGAACACTTTCTATCCTCCTCATGCCTGGTTCCTCGCCTGCTCCAAACTCTCCTCTGTACAGCTAAATATAACACCCTTTCAGGTCAATCAATCGAAAAAATCAACTCATCAATCAAAAGATATTTTATTTGCTTCAACACAGCTTCATAAACAAGAGGCCTATTGTAGATGAATATACATTCAATTAAATATTTAGATCGTCCAATTTGGGCAATAACTCAAATATAATCTCATCTTTTTCTACTCATTTAAAAAAGTATTTCAATAAAGCTTTCAGCTTTTCTCATTTAATCTTTAATGTCAAACTAATATAGTATTTGTTTAAATATGAAAAATTCCCTTACACTTAAATTGTGAAGTTTTTAGTTTTTTTTTGTAAATGACAAAAGTGTGAACAATTATTTGTTTTCAAAACTTTGGTGTAAGATTTCATATGTTTTAGAACTTTGGAAAATGTTGATAATTGAATGAGTAAGTCCATTTAGATTATCGTCATAAGCTGAAAATACACATAAATACAAACATTATATTTAAATTATATTTACAAGATTTTATCCCAATAATGATTCAATACACATAGAAAATCTGAACGTTATCATTACTTAATAATTTTTTAATTGTCAAATTAATCATTTTAAAATACATTCATTCATCATGTCGGCTTTCTTCCCTTTCGGGGTCTCCACAGCGGAATGAACCGCCAACTCTTCTGGCATATGTTTTACGCGGCGGATGCCCTTCCAGCCGCAACCCATCGCTGGGAAACATTTTAAAATACATAACAACTGAATTAGTATAGAATGAAGGAAACAAATAAGAAACAAAGTCAGATATTGACTGTTTTTGCTTATAGTAAGTCACTGACATTCTCAGCACGCCTGTGACACTAATCGACTCTTTCTTTGTTTTTTTATCATGTCAAAAAGCGGTGTTCCTTCAAGGTAGGTCTGAACCCAGAGCCCTCTATCGGTGTGGACTTTGTTCACTTCCTTGGTGTATTACCCACATCAGCAAAAAGTGTTTGTCGTTAATTTTTATGTTTTTTTTTTTCAGTTTGTTTGTTTTTTTTAAAGCTTCTGTTAAGTTCACATGTATGCTTGCAGTGATTCCTGATGTCACAAATGTACAGAATAAGACCGTCATGGAAGACTGATGTTAAACGATTGTAAAAATGGACGGTGAAGAAAAAAAAGTTTTTAAATTAATCGCTGTTGGTGCACAATTCACTGTTGGAAGTCTGTGCACACTGTCTGGTTCATGTACATGCACTTCTCAATGTACCTTGCCACACAAAGCATTTAGACTCTTATTTAATAAACAATCCCAACGCCTGAAGTGGACTTTGTTAGCAAAATACTTCAGTATGTTTCGCTTTATGGGTTAACCCAAATTGCTGCCAGAATCATGTAGAACATGGTAATCTGATGAATGGTTCCCTGAAAATATAACATTAGATCATTTAATAGAGACAACTACAAATACTTTTTCTAGGATATGAAAAGTTTATGTATTTTTGTTTAATGTAAATCCGACAAAGAATACCGGAAATGTTGGGACATTTCATTCTTTATATTGAATACAGTTAGAACTAAGAAACAATAAACCAATGTTATATTTACATTAGAATTAAAGAGACTACATGTGCCACTTTAGCAACTAAATGTGCAAAGCACCGTAGAGAGGGTTTTAAATTAGTCAGAAGTAAGAAATTACACTGAAACATATGATTTATTTCTCAAAACGAAAGTTGGTGTGCCAAGCCGTTCACCCAGCAGGACGCTGTGACCCTAAGCAGGTTTAAGATACAACTAAAATCAAGACTCAGATTGGATGTATTCTTCCGAATAGAAGAATATATTAATACATAAATATTCAGATAAATATTTTCAGTAAATTCAGTAAATATTTTCTTTCCAGTAAGAACCGCGGAAATCCAATCCATCATTCTATCTGCAGAAATATCTGAAAGCTCCTTAAAATCTGATAAGTCATTCAAAATGAGCAAATTGTCTATGCCTCGAATTCAACTGCTTGGAGTAATTGTTTTTTCTCAATGTTCTGCTGTGAATAATGGTTTTCACTTTACTTTATTCAAATTGGTAAAAACATTCGTCCCAACAATTCCATAGTTCAGGTTGTACATTTACAATATTATGTGTGTGGTTTACTGTAAGTTTCCAAATGCTTTTTTTTGGTCTCCTCTATGTGTGTAGTTAGTTTGCATGATGAATGGGTGTCTGGTGGGACTCACTTGGAACATGTAGGGTTTTTTGTTTGCTTTTGTAACTCATTTGTGGTTATACGTGTTTGATTTCACATACATTGTCTGCACACCATCATGTTGTTTTTTCCAAAACTTCTTTATCAACAACGCTACACATAATTAGCATTGGTCCTGTAAACCTAGCCTGTAACCTAAATTGCCTATCATCCATTTTCTAATGGAAGAACAGATGTTCTTGCTTTATTTTTCCTTTCCCTTCGCTTGATTCCATATTGCGCCTAGATGCACAGGGCTCTGTACAAGGGCTGAATGTTGATTCTGGACAAAAATCATATTGAACCAATCTCTGAGAGACGCCTTCGGTATTTGAACATGTGGATGCTTCATTTTAATCAAAGATTTTTTTTCCTCAGAATTAGTGGCTTTAAATCTGCCAAAAATATAACATCATAGCCATACTTTGATTTCCTCACCTGATTCAGATCTTATCATACAATTTTTAAGAGCAGTTTATGATCATACCTTAAATTGAGTCATTATGTACCTGCTACCCTACTGGCAGATTGAGTAAGTTAGATTTATTCGAGTGAGTCAAAAGAAACAACATTCTGCAAACTAAATAGGCTTTGGGCTATGTTATGGTTAATAAACATAAAGCACACTCAGCATTAAAACAAAAGGAAAACGTTTTCCATCTGCAGAACACAATACTTCAGTCATGTGAAGATTAGCCCCTTTAGTGTTCATCAATGTTGTTGAGAAAGGATATAATGTTTAGATAAGAATGTATTGCATCTACTTAGCTGTTAAACCTGCTGAGCCAGATGAATGGGGGGATAATGGCCCAAAAAAATTGTTACCTATTGGAAAAAAAAGTTAAAGAAGGCAAGAAATAATGCAAAGTTTCAACAATAGCAGAACAATCTCTCATAATCGATACAAGGGGGCACAGAACTAGTAATATCGTTTCTCCCGAAAATCCCGATTAATTCAACCAATCAAACCACAATTTCAGAATTCTTGAAGTGCCTGCCTTATAAATGAACCAAACCAATCAGGCGTATAGGCAACATTCTGTGAGCATGAAGTCTTAGGCTGAGACTAGCCATCAAATGGCATAACGATGTCCAAAAAGCCTCGCATTCCCATGAAACCCTACCAGTAAAAAAAGCTCTAAAAGAAGTTTTGATCAATGAACAATTTGCCAGTTTCCAGTTTTAACTGAGACCTCTGTTAAATCAAAATATACCAGAGCTGTTAACCAGTAAATAATGGATGAAATGGGCAAAATTTACAATTTACCAAAAGTAATCTAGTACGGTAACCCAGTTATCTAAAATATATATCCAAAATATATATATATATATATATATAAAAGAAAGGTTTCATAGTTGTCAAGACAGTTTACAGAAAACAGTCAATGACTTTGTATATTTTTCACTTTAAATTCTAGTAAGTACTAATGAAAGCTATTAAAGTAAGACATTTATTGAGGTTAATCATACATTTCACATGTCAGAAAACTAACCACGACTCTAAAATCGAATAAAATATTTTTGTGCATTTGTCTTGAGTACATGTTTTTATTTGTGTACATTTTCCTTTTTACTCTGTGAAGTGTGCACTGTTCTCTCTCCCTCTTGCACAGAGCATTTTGCTGTACCGATATGAACTTGACAACAGGCTACATCTTTTTAGCTCTCCGTAATCTTTTAATTGACCCTCATTTTATTTGTCAGTCCTTGCCATTAATGTCCCTCTTTGCTGCTCTAAAGACTGTTAATGTACTCCTGTACTGTGTGTCTGTTTAGGCAAAACAGCAGGCTCAGCTGAGGCATCAAATCGCGGAGGACAGTAAAAACGAGTACCTAGGCTACCTGCAGAAATTCAACAAGGACCAGCATGAGCACTACTACACACTCATACCACACATCTTCCAGGTAGGAATCTCTTTATCAGATTCAACTATAGCATTATCAACTAAAATAATAAAAACCTAACATCAGACTGAGATGAAAGAGATTTTGATTCTATTTTAAAGACACAGTTGCTTCACACTTTGCTTTGACGTTAAATTATTTATCCCCGTCAACCTCAGCAGCCCAGAAAACATAACATGCAGCAAAATAAGGCTTTTGGCAACCTGATTTAGAGTATGGCTTGAGTTTTTTTCCAAACATCATCAATCTCTCCCACTCCCATTCACTTCCTGTTGAGCTTTTTCAATAAAAAATATCTTAAACCAAAAAAAAAATGTGATACTGGACACATTAGACAAATTCTCGACGGAGTCAAAAGAACTCTATTATCTCTTAGCTGTTTTAGAGCAGGCAAAAAAATTCAAAACTGACTTTTAAACAATCTACTACTAATTGATGTAATATTAATTAGCTCTGCTCCCTCCTTTTCACCACTCACCGTTGGTTCCTAACCCGAGACAGCCATCAGATGCTGCAGTTCATTCCAAGGCCATTAACATGAGTAACACCCATCTGATATTTCTAAGTTGAAAAAGCCAATCTGTGTGTTCTGGTTTGTGCAGAGGATCCAGGAGATGGAGGAGCGGCGTGTAGGCCGGGTGAGGGAGAGCATGCGTGTTTACACAGAGGTTGAGAGGAAGGTTCTGCCCATCGTCAGCAACTGTCTGGATGGCATGACCACGGCAGCTGAATCAGTTGAGCCAAAGATGGTATGTTATTTGCTTTGATGGATTAATTGCTTTGATGGATTTGTTGAGCATCCGCTGATTGAAAATCTTATAAAGGGATAAACTAGCTGAAGCATGTGTGTGCACTTTTGATACTGGAGGCTCATTTTAGTTCCAAACCAACTGCAGGACGCATAACAGTCCAGCTTTAAGCCAGGAGGACCTTCCTTGTCGTGATCAGCTTTAAGCTAAACTGTGCAGGGTTTCAGGAACACCTTTAAACATGTCTTATTTAATTTATATTCGTGAGGTTTTTTTTTCATCTAACCTGATTGAATTTGGGAATTGATTATTGGCTTTTTTTTGCGAGGCTAAAACAAGTAATTAAAAACTGATGCATTACTGCTTAAATATTCAGTTATGTAGCTGTGGGTGTGTTGAGCCAGATTCAATCTCATTTAGTCACCCTCATCATGCCATACAATGGAATTAGGCCATAACCACTCATACAAATTTTTAATAATATAAATGTTCATTTATATTAAAGCAAAAAATGAGGTCATTTATGTGTCACTCCAATAGCGTGTGATGTAATCCTAACCATATAATCATGTTGACCGAATAGGAGCAGTTTTTTTGCACAAAAAAAAACCCCTCATCTTAAAAAAACAAACAAACTGATAAAGCTGAAGATCCATTGTATGGACATGGCATTAGTAAATTCAATATCACTCAGTTTGATTAAAATCGGGACGATAACAGTTTTATTGAATATTTGTTAAATTGCAATGACAAAAAATGTACGGGGGAAAAAGGCTTTGCAATTAAAAAAATGCTCGATTCATGAAATATGTATCAGACTAAAAAACCCTTTCTGCTTTTAGGTCAAGTTTAGAACTGCACGCAAACAAAATGAAATTCACGTTAATGTAACTATGTTACAAGAGAAGTTTTGCTTCAGTGTTGGAACAGTCGCTCCTTATCGTTATATATTATGTATACTTCCCCTTGATTATCTACTGAGGAATTTATTGATCAAAAGCTTTTATTTTAATTAGTAAAATCTGCTAATTTAATACGATGACCTACGGATGCACCACATCACTGCAATGTATAGAAAAAGCACAGAGAAAATAATCCAGCTGCGGTATGAACCACATTTTTAGATTAATCAAGGGGATGAATGAATAATACAGCAGTAGAAAATGCTGACTGGGTTTCTCTGGTCAGAGCTGGCCCACTTACAGTACAAGTGAACCAGCCCTTGCTGCTGTGGTAGGTTGTTGCCCAGGTTACCATCAATAATGCACAGCTGCGTGGGATTGGTCGAAAGCTGGCAGCAGACGGCATGTGATCAGAGATGCCAGATGGGAAGTCCAATTTCCAGCGCTACACTAATTGACTCATACAGGCTGGGTTTGGAGCAGATTTAAAATGGCTTAGCGACAAAGACTTAAGCCGCTCTGGGGCTTTTCTAAAGGAGTGTGTGTGTGTGTGTGCGTGCGTGTGTGCGCGTGCGTGTTTGTGTGGTATTCAGAGCTCACACTACTGAAAAAAACTGAATAAACACACCACGGCAGCCACGTACACACACACTTTTAAGCACTCTTGTCGTCAGAGAAAAACATTGGTCAAACTGACACTTGTTTTTTTTTTTAGCTGTGGAAGGAAGCTGTACGAACCTGAGGTCCTTAAGGGCCTATTTATTATTGTAATAAAACAACTTCCATAACAACTATGTTCTCTTTAAGAAACATTATTTTAAAACTATGTTTTTTTAAGGTATGGAAATATTTAAAAGTGCCTTTACTTTTAAAATGGAAGATTTGCTATAACTTTATAGCAAACTTTATATTAAAAATTTAGCTGCCTCCTGATACGTGATAATTAGTAGTCTAATTAAGAGTAATGAACAAAAAAATACATAACAAATTTGTTAAATTAAGACTTGTTTGCATGTTTGGTTCCATTTTGTACAGCTTGCTGTATAAATTGGGATTTATAAGTAAATGTAACTTATTATAAATGGCTACTTTTTATAGTAACAATAAATCATTCTACAATATTTAAAATATTTTTTCTGTATTATTTGAAATGATTATACGATTAATCCTTTCAATCACAGGACAGTAAGCAAGTTGTAGAATCCTACAAGTCAGGCTTCGAGCCGCCGGGTGATGTGGAGTTTGAGGACTACAGCATGTCAATGAAGAGAGCCGTGTCTGAGTCGAGCTTTCTGAACGCTCGTGGAGAGAGTAGACGTCGAAGCAGGAGCAAACTGTGGCCTTTACTCAAGAGAAATAAGGTACGTGATTAAACAGTCATGTTTTTTGCATTGTAGATTTACCACTGTTTCATAACATGATACATGTTTAATTTCCAGCTCTAAATAGTCTATTTCTCACTTAAGCTTTTTTTTTCCAGAATTTAGGTGTGAGTAAAAATAAAGTTTTCATCAAGGTGACCCATTTCTAGCTCATAAAAATGTTTGTTTTAAGTAACTGTTCCTGTCACTAATTCCAAGGAGCCCAAAAGTTTATCCATAGAAAACAAAAGAATACATTTCCTATACTCTATATTCTACAATTTTCTTCTCTCACATTCTCTCTTCCTGTCTTCCTCCATTCCATTTCTAAATGTGCTCCATTCCACCCTCATCTGTAGCTTATGTCTTTGTTAGCGTCACCCCGCCAACCCCCTCCCCCTCCTCCCACATCCCCTTCCCCGGACGGTCTCCAGAATGGCCCTCAGTCGCCCCAGCAGGCCAAGGAGCCGCTGAGCCAGCGCCTCAATGACTTTATGGGCACCAAACACAAGATGCACTGCCTCCGGAGCCTTAAACGCGGGGTGAGTTCACTTTTGCTGCCCTTGGTATCAATAGAGACTGAGCTTCAATACAGCACAGCATTGTTGGATGCACAAGTAAAGATTCGAAACAAATACCATTTTATGAGACACAAAATCAAAAATACAGTGTGTCGTTGAAAACAACATCATGATCTGTAGTTGTGAAAACTGGGGAAGTTCCATCCTATCCTTCATGAAAAAAGTCTTGCTGTGAATTTCACTCTCTGTATTTTTGTCTTAGCAGTATCATAGTTTCTTGAACTTTTCTCCTAACATGTCTTTCTTGTTTAACATTCACAGCTATCTCTAAAGCTGGTAAGTCTGACTTAATATTAAAATATGGTGGGTAAATCTCAAGATATGGCTAAAAATGGTCCCATTAACCGAACACTGGTTTCATATTAGCAGCTATTACTAAACAGATTTGTCTCTTGACATCTTTTAATCAAAATTATTCAGCATCAGTGAGAGGAGTTGGTTTACATCTATTGGCTCTTTTATTTGATACCCCCAAATCATTTATGCCATAAAGCAGCTAACCTGCTACAATACAAAGTTGACACTTATATTGATGAAGACATTTCCTGGTTTTTGATTAGCCTGTTAATAAGTCAATTGTGTTGATTGTGTTAAAAATCCCAAACTTCAGACAAAAAAAAAATCAGGTTATTGCATGTTTCTTGAATATTTAGTGTTTGAATGTGTTTGTGCTCAGTCGGTTATGTTCCAATTAAAACTATTCATCCTTCCTCAGGGAACGGGCCAGGAAGACTACAGTCATCTGCCACCAGAGCAAAGGAGGAAGAAGCTCCAAGCCAAGGTCAATGACCTCAACAAAGACATTCAGAAAGAGATGGATCAAAGGTAAAGCAGCTTGCCATACTGAAATCGGTTGTAAGTTTTTAGAGGTGTCTACACCAGAAATGGGTTATCTGACTTAAATAAAACTTAAGACTAAATTCATTCACTTTTTCCGCAAGTCAAGTGTGCTACTACTAGTCATTGTTTTTATTTCTTTTTTCCTCTAGAGGAAGCTTCTGATTTGTTAGTGTGGCTGTGAATTTACAAAAAAAGCTTGAAATATTTAAAATTGAATAATGTGCAATGGTATTAAGCACAAAACCCTACTACACGCAAAACAAAAAACTGGAATACCTGTTGGAATGCATGAATTAAAGATCTCTGCTTGCCATTAATTTAACATGCGAATCACTCACAAATCACGCTAGTTCTGTTCTTAGCGTGAGCAAACAGATCTGCTGGTGAATATCTCAAACTCACTCACATTGGCCAAAAGCAAGGTACACCCTGACCTTGAGCAGGTCGCCAGTACATGCACCAGGACACAATCACTACACAGCAAATCTTGGAGGCTTCATTTCACCTAAAAGATGCTTTTGGACCCAAGAAAACTCCAGTCAGGAAGACCCTAGCCTGGCTTTCAACTTCCTATGGTCACCTTTATGTTTTGCATTTGTCATTTTTTGCAGAGACGCTTTGACCAAAATGAAAGATGTCTACATAAAGAATCCTCATTTGGGTGATCCAGACAGCATAGACCCCCGGTTAGAAGAAATCACACAGAGCTTGGACAAATTACAGTTTGAGGCTCACAAGTATGAGGTAAGGTTTGGGCTATGCAATGTATGATTTTTGAACTATGGGTCATGTAAAGGTTGCTCATGCAATTTTTTCAAAGGCATTTTAGAGAGTAGAGACAGATCACTTACCAGAACAAACTTGTAGCCAGTACAAATTAAGCCACAACTGTTACAGGCATGTGTGAGACTGGCTTTTCAAAATAGGAATTAGACGCTATTGGTTAAGAAGCATGTTTGTTGTGAGGATTTCTAAATCAGAAATCGCGTATATCTTTAACGAGCTGATTTATCCCTCTTAAGAAACAAAAGTCTTAAATGAATTATTTAGCTATGTTTTTGCATATATCTTTGAATATATCTCATCTTCAGGACAGGAAAATATAACTGAATAATACTTTGTGACTCCAGGGATTGAATCATCCAAAATGTTTTTTGCGTATTCAAAGACATTTCCGTTTTGCTCTCATCCCCATTGGATACAAATAAGGAAGTGAGTTTATTTTAAGCACCTGATTAATACCTGTTGTGTGGTTCAACAGAAAATAAACTTTAGTCACATGTCCTAAATAATATATGTTTTCATTGCTGTTTGGAGTTTCAAAGCCGTCACAGTCTTCTTGTGTATGTATTTTATATTATTTTGGATTATTGAATGGTTTGGACATTAGGAGCAACACCAAAGAAAAACAGAAAAAAAAGATGTACATTTTTGGTTGAACGATCTGTGAAACAACATGTGCAATTTGGAAACCTGTTGAATGTGTCTTCTCAGGGCTGGCTGACGGAGGTGGAGAGGAAGTTGCTTGAGAAGGGATCAGAGTCTCAGAGAAGACAGAGCAACCATTTTGACTCACAAGGCAACACACTGCTTACAAACAACAACTACGGTCAAAACCGAGAGAGGTACTTCAGTCCCTAGACAGCAGGGCTCACACGTATTCGAAATAGCACTGGTGATTCTAAATAAAGGCCTTTTTATTCACTTTTATAACTTGCTTGTTGCTATTGAAATTCCACGATTCCAGTTTTGGAATCAATAAATTAGAAGAGAAGAGCAACACATTTCTCTGAATAAAACTCTGATTCCTGTTATTAAAAATAAACGTGTGAGGCATGCACCCTGAGTGCCCTAAAAAAGGTGGTTTATTGTTGCCTTCTAATGTCAGGGGATTTTCACTCCTGACATAAAAATGTATTTCCCAAAAACCAAAAAAATTTATTTCGTATTAACTTCAGCAAGTTAAGGATTAAAAAATAAGATGCTAAAGTGGTTAAGCAACCAGCCAATTTTGCCTAAATATAAACTGTAAAATCTAGAGAATTGAATTTACTCTGTTCTGATTTGGTCCTTCTCTAGATAGAGTGAAATCCAAAAATATTAAATTAAGTGTTTGTTTTTTTTTGCTAAATTGAGAAAGAAACAAAAGAAAAAGTTTTGTATAGCAAAATACAAATGATTTATTCCAAAGTTTTCAGTGAAAAACTGGCTGTTTGTTCAGATATTTCTTGACTCATTTTGAGTATTTTTCTGTACTCTATCCAGAGAAGGACCAACTACACTCTGAACAGTTTGCTGTGTAATAAATTCATTATTTTGGGTTAAAACTCAGACTTATGCACCCCTAACCTCAGAAGTGAAGTCAGTGGAACCATAGGGTCTGATTGTAACGTCAAAGGTAATTGTGTCTGTTTTACGCTCTGCATGTCTTCTGCACATAGTCCGGATGGCAGCTACACGGAGGAGCCCAGCACAGAGACCAGCATGCAGTTCAAATCCCGCAGCACTGAGTTTGATGACGACTTCGATGAGGATGAGCCCTTACCCACTATTGGAACATGCAAAGCACTTTATCCGTTCGAAGGTATACTTTCCTTCAAAGAGTAATTTCTGTAGCAGCATTCATCAGAAAGACTAAAAAAACAAAAACATTGTTATACTCTAACTTTTTGCTGAATTCAAACCAAAAATTGTCCAGCTATTCACATATAAATTTTGGCTAATTACATTTTTTTTGTATACATTGGTAGAGTATTATTTATGAGGTATTTAAAAACCAAACCTAATATTTTTTTAAACATACAAACACAATTTAAACATGAATTTTAACTTTGTGTTTTTCCTATTCTTTGGTGTGCAGGTCAGAATGAAGGAACTATTTCCATGGCGGAAGGCGAGATGCTGTACGTGATTGAGGAGGACAAGGGTGACGGATGGACCCGTGTCCGCAGGAACGAGGACGAGGAGGGATACGTACCCACATCCTACATCAAACTCTTTTTGGACATGAATGCCAAAGGTGCTATGACCTACATATAATCCTACAGGGCCTTTAGTGAAGATAGATACCTTGTACATATTGTACATGGTTTATACACGCTCCAGCGGCCATCTCAGTTTTGCGTTTTATTTTTTAGAGTTTATTTTTTTGTCCTGCAGAGTTTATCAAGATCTAGAATTAGACAATAAAGACAGCTGCTGTGTAATTATGAAATATCTGAAAGGAAATGCTGCTTTATCTTGTTCATCATCAGCAATAGTTAGATATAATGGAGTTTTTTTGCTAGAAGACCAAGATATATTGTTATTCATTCTCATATTTTTTAATTAAAAACAAGCAATCCGATTTTGGACTCAAGCAGAATGATTGTAAGCAGAAAAAAAAGTCTCTGAAATGATCCAGAATTTTTTTTTGTTAATATTATTAAAAAAAAACAATTGCAAGTCTGGATTTAATAACTGTTTTACCACTTGAAATTGTTTTTTTAAAGATGTTATATAAATATCAGACTTGAGAGAAACTTTTGCATGAGACATGGAATAGGATATTTTTCTCAGGTATGTGTACTTTGACGTACATTCTTGTACCTCAAAACCTGATTTTCAATACTTAATTTTATTATTATGTTTTGCTTTTCTTTTTGGCAAATAACATTTATATGGAAGCTCTATTCTGCCATGGAAAATAAAAAGAAATGTGGTTATTGGATTTCAAATAAAAGTTAATCACATGAAACAGAGAAAAAAAAAACATTTGATCACAATTTCAAAAAATAAAACAAAAGAACTGCAAGATACAGACTTTTTAAAGGTACACCATCTTCGCACACGTGTGTGTCATCAGCCAATGACTGGCTCTATAGTTACATCAAAAGTTACACGATCATTGCAGTAAAAATAAGTAATTATGTCTATGTATTACTATTTATCTCAGTATTAGTATTAATCAGTAATAATCAGTTTTTTTCTGAAATGTGACTAATTGGACATTTAAGAATGTATTCTCTGAGATAAAGTGAGAGGAAGATAATTGCAGGGTTTTTCCTCATTTTTAATTTACATTATTTGATATCACTTGCGGTAAAGAGAAATAGCAATATATTTTTTTACCAGAATTCAAATAAGCTTGCAATTATCTTTTTTTTATTATTCCTTGGCAGATGGCCTCCAAATGGAATGCCCATCATTAAATAAAGCATTGCATGCATCTATACAAGTTTTTGCTAGGCAACTCATAGCTAACACGATGCCTTTCAGTTTAGTGAGCGTTGAAGCAATAATTCAGAAGCTGCATGATCTCCGTACATTAACAAGCATGAAAAACTCACAGAACGTGACATGATGCGCTCTTCTCCTCTAGATCATGGAAGGGTATTTTAGAAATACAGCAGGATCATGCCCCTGTGTGCATGCTAGTCAATTTTTTGCTGCATAACTTGTCCATAGCTTTTCAGCAGCTTTTAAATATGCTTACAAATGTTGCAAGCGAAAATGTGAATAGTTTTGTATTGTTTGTACTGTCCGTGTCTTCATAGTGAAGGTCATTGCTCACTGAGTCTCAATTTTTGTGTACAAATTTTACACAGTAAAAATTTCTGAAATTTTCTGATTTAATTCCAAAATAAATAATGGTAGCCGCTTTACAGTTTTTTTTTTGCACTTTTTTGTACAAATTAACATTTTTTTATTGCAATATTCACATCTCTATTAACCCTATTTTTGCTAGTAATGAGTAAAGTCTCATCAGTCACAATGCTTTTTTTACTTGCAACTTGAATGTAAGATGTAATGAGTAAAAGGAGGCCAATTTGTATCAAAAGAGAAAAATGTGTCATTAATGTACAAAAAAGCATTTTTGGCCCATGGGAAAAGCAAGATGTATTATATTTCTGGATCAGATTGAGCCTCTATGTGGTCATTCATGGTGCAGTGGGTAGCACGGTCGTCTCACAGCAAGAAGGTCGCTGGTTCTAGGCTCGGCTGGGTCGGTTGGCATTTCTGTGTGGAGTTCTCATGTTCTCCTCGTGATCGCGTGGGTTTACTCCGGGTGCTCCGGTTTCCCCCACAAGTCCAAAGACACGCAGTATAAGTGAATTGAGTAAGAACGATTGTCCATAGTGTGAATGAGTGTGTGGCTGGAAGGACATCCACTGCATAATACATATGCCAGAGAGTGGCGACCCCGAAAGGGAAGAAAGCCGACATGAAGATGAATGAATGAATGAATCTTGTCAGTCACAATGTTTTTTTTTTAGCTGCAGCATCTCTGAAATTGAATGAAAAGAGGAAACCCATTTCTCTGATTTTCTTTGTGTGAAATCTCAACATTACAGTTTCACGCATGTGGAAACTTTTCTGTATGTTTCTTATCCATATAAACTAGCTTTTTGAGAAATATTTTCACCTTTAAGAGCCATAAGTGGACAGATCTCATTTCTCTTAAATCAACAGTAATCCTGGAAAAGATTAATACAAGTTTAAAATCTTTTTTGGCCCATTTTTGCACAACATTAAATTTTGCAAAAATTCTGACTCGGTGTGCAAGGCCCCACTCAGTTTACTGAACATTATTAACCCATCGTTTCATATCTGTCTATGAATCAACGATTGTATAGAGTTCAATGCAATACCTCTAACCTGCCTTGTGTGATTTTTTATTTCTTTTTTTTTTTTGCTTTTTTGTCTGTTCCTTTCTTTGCAGATCCCTAAAAGTGTTTGGCTGGCACAGAGGGGGCAGGGCAAGCATCCTTGCGTCAAACATCCTCCTTTCGTAACTGTAGTCAGAGAGATGGGACTAAACTGAAAGGATTGGCCCTTTTTTTAAAGTGACACCCTTTCGTCTGCGATAAAACTACCTATGTCATCCCTAGTGTGCTGATTATTTCTGCAAAAAGCTTGCTTCTTGTAAGGACCTAGAACATTCCGCCATGTGCCGTAGCTGCCTGACGTTTAAGCGGAGTCTTTAGTTTTGTTTGCAGAGGTGCAGTTTTTGTGCCGAGTTCTATTCTCTGTGTCCATATTTTCTGGAGATTTCTTATCCAGACATTTGATTCGATTTTTGAATGTTTATCAATGCAGACTGATCAGTGTCAGTCATGTGAAAATTTGGGGGATCATTTGGAAGCAGTTTATGCACTTTGTTTCTGTTGACCAATTCTGTTTTGCAGTGTTTGCAAGGCAGCAGTGCACTTGAATCCCTTAATTAGAGAGTTAGTTGAATTTATGGTCATCTAAAAGCAAGGTTTTAATCCCTCAAACAGCACCTCAAGACTTGTGGGCTTCTTTCTTTAGATGAAAATCTTTTGCTGAAATCTATGAAATGTAATAGTTACTTGTTCTGATAACACTTTGAGGTCAGGATCCATTAGATACCCAACATGTATAATAACATTACATTTAAGTTATGTTTTTATAAGCCCTATAAATTATTGCATGCAAGTTGATTTAAATTGTAGGGTCCACTATGCTTCAAGGGGTGAAAATCTACCAGATTTCACGTCTTTAAAAGAATTGTTCTTGAATACAGTTACGATATTCTGAAAGTAAACTCTAAACATTTTTTTCTCTACAGAGTTCCATTAGTCTCCATTAAACTCCTTCTTTTGAGAGAACAGTTATTCATTGAAAGTTGTTTCTATGGTATGCCTGGTTATATGTACAGTATGCAGCTGTATTATTACACTTGATTATTTTTAAAAGTTATTATTAATTCAAAAAATTTTCACGTTAGAAATTCGCAATAACTTTGTGATCATTGTTCAGAGAAAGTGGTACATTTTCCAATGATAATACATTTCACTTTGAATTTAAGAGGTTTCAGTTGATTTTTCAGCACTACTTTTCCTTTAATTCCAGCTATGGTACTCTACTGTTTGATTAGGCATCGAAAAATACTACATTTCTAATTTCAGAAACACCTGTAACTGTTTTTACAGCTATATCTGAAGTCAGCATTAAGGTATTTTCCATCCTCATGATCTACCATTTAGAAATTATCCAATTCCATCTTGAGTGTTAGTAGCTTAATAACACAAAGTAGCAGAACCTCCAGGTAAATATCAGCCTGTGTTTTAGCTTACTATGAATTTGGACATGCTCCTCAAAATTCAGTATTGAAACAGTGTTTTAGGTACAACTAAACATTAAGGTTCTATAAGGTTATTTGGAATATTACTAATTTATTTTAACAGACAGATTGTCTTAATATGTTACACAATCTGAAAATTTCATTTACACTAGAATGTCTTTCATTTGAGTGCTTCTTCTCAAGTCATCGTTTGAGCCCATTTGCTGCCTTGCAAGCACTGGTGTTTCCTTCAGGAAATGCAAATCTAGATATGACATTCAGATTTTATTGAATGCATTATCATCCCCTGCATTTAGTGTGTGGGTGCTGTTGTTCTGTACTGTAGCTGGCAGGGGAAGCTGTAAGCGCCATCCTTTCTGGTACTCTCTCACTCTTTCCTCTCGGAGAAGAAACAAGTGTCAGCTCTCGCTCATTCACACGTTTCTTCCTGCGCCACAGCTGCTCCCTCCGCTCATCCTCTCTTTTTCTCACCTCCTCTTCTGTTTTTCGGACTGTCACTCTCTCTAAACACCCACTTTCCCTCCTCCACTTTATCTTTTTTCTTACTTCGTTTTCACTATTTGTTGCTCTGGTTGCCAACGGGAGAGATTATCTCCTAAATCCTATCTCCTCGGAGGACTGCAAACATCACACAGCCAAACAGCCACTTTAACCACGCTCAGCCAATCAGATTATATCATAGTCATATATTGGCATACTGCTCCATCGTTCAATTCAATAATTAAAAAAAACTATTACATAGTCATAACATGGAAATTCCTCCACCGACCTGATCAGAGGTTGGTGCACAAGGAATAAACAAAGGGAATCTGACTCAGCCAATTGAACAAAAGAACTGACACCATTCAATGTATTTTATTAAAATTCACTGACTAGTCTGTGTAGGAGATAACTGTGATAACTGTTGCATGGTGATATTTTTAATGTTGCTGAGCCAATTTGATATTTGAACTGATACCATTCAATACCATTGACTGTCCCTCAATCGGAGTATGAAAGAGTGACATAGATTGTAATTAGTATTGGAGCAATCATAAATTGTCCCTCAACAAATCAGAGTATTCTATTGTTGAAGAATGTCTCTCGACTTTTGTGTGAACATAACCTGTCCCTGTGACCAATCAGAGCAGCAGAGTAAACATTGACTATCCCTCAATTGGAGTATGAAAGTTAGATATGATCAGAACAGCGAAGTAAACGTTCTATAGATTGTCCCTAGACCGATCAGAGAATTAGTAGTGGAGCAATCCTAAATGTCCCTCATCAAATCAGATTATTCTAGTAGTGAAGTATGTCTCTCGACTTCTGAAAGTAGCTGTGTGAACGTTACCTGTCCCGCGACCAATCAGAGCAGCAGAGTAAACATTGACTATCCCTCAATTGGAGTATAAAAGTTAGAAGTGACTTGGACTGCCCATAGACCAATCAGAGCAGCCAAGTAAACGGTCTATAGATTGTCCCTTGACCAATAAGAGAATTAGTAGTGGAGCAATGATAAATTGTCCCTCAACAAATGAGAGTATTCTAGTAGTGAATAATGTCTCTCGACTTCTGAAAATAGCTGTGTGAACATACCCTGTCTCTCGACCAATCAGAAACAGCGAAGTAAACGTTCTATAGATTGTCCCTAGACCGATCAGAGAATAAGTAGTGGAGCAATCCTAAATTGTCCCTCAACAATCAGAGTATGCTAATAGTGAAGTATGTCTCTAAACTTATGAAAGTAGCTGTGTGAACGTTACCTGTCCCGCGACCAATCAGAGCAGCAGAGTAAACATTGACTATCCCTCAATTGGAGTATGAAAGTTAGAAGTGACTTGGACTGCCCATAGACCAATCAGAGCAGCGAAGTAAACATACTGTAGATTGTCCTTTGATCAGAGAAGTGGAGCAATCATAAATTGTCCCCAAACCAATCAGAGTATGCAAGTAGCGAAGCTTATTGCTCGACTGATGAACATAAACTGTTCCTTGACCAATCAGAGTATTGGATTAAATGAATAAAGTAATATGCCAAGATGCCACTGTTTTACTTCAAGAGCCTTCAGAAGAATTAACAATTTGTGTACTGTAGGTATGCAGCGAAAATGTCCTTTTTGTATTTTATACATTATATAAAGAAGTCGGTCATTAAAATAAAAATAGAACATGTTGTACCAACAGCAAAAACAACAAAAGTTACTAACAAAATAACATTAGAAACCTCGCACTTATTTGCATAATCCCTCGCTCTTTCTCTGTACTGTCGCTCTCTCTTTCCCTTTCTCTCTCTCACTCTCTATCCTTCTCTCCGTATCGCTCTCTCTCAGTGTGTATGTGGTGTGGGTGTAGGCTGTAGTGGTGCAGTGCAGTAGATGTCGATGGTTGGTGCTCTCCTCGGCTGGTGCTGCTGTGTTTGGACGCATGCATGCTTGCCCTGTCTCTGTGTGTGTGCCAGTCTTAGGGGCTACACTACATAAAGTTCACCATGGTTGAACTTACGCTGTGTTTGTGCCTATTTTTTTCTTCTCTATTTTTCTTAAGTGTTCGGTTTTATTTTGGAAAATATGTATATGCATGGTCTCTTGTGTAGGCATACCCCTAAGTTATTCTTTTAAGCTGTTTACACTGTTTGGAGTTATTGATTTGAATCTGAATGAGTGATGTCCACGGTCCAAGATTAACAGTCGCCAACGCCCATAAACAATATGTGTACATTTAGCTTGGGTCATGGGCGTATTGGATGTTTGCAAACATTTCAGCAAATATTCATGCAACATTTCATTGTATTTGATAAGGGATTGTGGAGTGGAACAATAAAAAATGTGTTAACATTCACTTTCCCTTAAGTAGTGATGCCAAAATAGGATATTTTGTTTAAATAATCTAATATTCCTTAAATTATCATTTTTATTCAACACACACAAAATATTTTGCAAAATAATTGGCTTAAATTAGTATCACGTGACGTCAAAAAAGGCACCTATTAGTTAAAGTATAACAAAAAATTAAATCAAAGTGCCATTGCACTAGAAATCTAAAGAAAACAGTGTGGTCTTTTACTTGTCTTTGTTAATGTGGACCCTCTAAACATCATTCAGATTTTTTTTTAAGTGAAACATGAGTGTTTACCTCATTCTGAATAGATTTGGGCTGCTCTTCAATAATGAACAGGATAAAGAATCTCTGCTGCCGAGAGGATGTGTGTGTTTCTGTATATTGTGCATCTGAATCGCTGGATCCTTTCCTTTGAAAACCTCATGAACATAAAACTGCCAAATCAAGCGTGAGGCTTGTGACCTTTATTAGCAAATGCTAACCAGTGTAGTAGACATCAGTTGAGTTTTACTTCAGATATCAAACTGCTCATGCCGTAAAAGTCAAGACTGTGTCTGTCAAACTGGACAGTTTTTATGTAGAATTTTAACAAATTAAAGCTCATTTTAAAATGTGACTGTTTGCCTTGCTTATCATTGAACGACTGTGTGATACTCTGCTGCTCTCATAATAATTCTCCTTAAAATCACAAGACATTTAAAACATCAAAATTATAACTTTAAAAAAAAAATGGCAAACATTTCTGTTTGCTAACAAAATGCATTTCAGCATGCCTCTAAAAATAAACTATAAATCTTATTGAAATCGAATACTACAGCAAAAATGTAATTTATTAGTTATATCTAGATTAATATGTCTAACTTTGTTTCTGAGTTTTCATTTTAGAAACTGGTGTGTAGAGTTGCATTTGGAATTAAAAAAACATATTAACTTTTAATTTAAAAAACGATATGATTCTACTAACATTTTTCATATAGTGTTTATTTAGGCATTCCAATCACATTCCTGAAACTTGCTTCAGATGAACAGAAAATTAAAAAAATTCTGTATTTAAACCTCTGGTGACCTGACAGCTGGTATTCGCTGCAGTCTGGCACCATTTCAGCCTGTGACTCTGACCAGGAATGTAAATAATGGGAAAGCAATTGGATGTAATGTTGCATATTTATATTAGAAAAGTAAACAAGAATAGGCCTAATAGCGGCTGGATTTGTGATTTTAAATATAACCACCAGAGGGGGATGTGATTGAGGTTTCTTGGGGTCTTTCCTGTGGGATCAGCAGTTCCATGCTTCTGGGGTTGGCTGGATAAAACATTGAACCTCCTTTAGATTTAAAAAGGGTTCCAAAGTCTGCCCTGGAGGACCATAGCTTTACACCTTTTGGACTTGTTATGAATCCAAATCTTGCATCAAACAAGCAAAGAAACCCTTAATTAGTGTGATCAGGTGTGCTATATGTTGATTGAAGCTAATCTATGCAGGGCTGTGGCCCTCCAGGACTGACTTTGTACACCGCTGATTTAAAGTAATAATAAAAGAAGAAAACGCTTGCGGGTTTAAACGTGGCTGCTGCAATTCTTTCAAGATGAGATGAAATGGATGTTTAGAGAGTCAGGTCTGCAACACGCAGAAAACAATTTGCAATGTGTTTGAATCACTGAGTGGCGCAGCATATTATGTAACTCAGGGGGAGTGGTCTAAAATTATCAAAGCAATTATTTAACAAACAGCACTCTACGTGTACTGAGATGAGGGAGATTGAGTTTAATATAAAAGGTCTGAGGTAATTGAAGTGGTATGTTAATGAAAACTAAAGAATATTTCTTGTTTTTGCTAGATTAACAACTACATATTTTCACTCTTAATGCAAGTCTAACCATGCTTCAACACAAACAGACATGCAGCTTTTGAATAAGCCGAAAGGATTTAGCAGAATCGGGTACATTTCATTAAGATGTAGCTAAACCGTACATGGCAGTGGACCTCAAAGACTAGTTCTATACAGTTCTAGTGAAGTGTATTTGTCAATTTTGTTGAATTTGTTTATTACTTACATGCTTCACAAGTAACTAACCACAATGACAAAATCAAGACAATTATTTTATTGTTATACCAGAAAACTAAATTAGCATAGACACACTTTTAAAGATTGGGGTTTAGAGGTAAATCAGTGATGCCCTTTTGCAGAATTCCTCATTACAATGTGTAGCAGCTCACTTCCTCAACCGTCCAGCAAAGGAACCAGAGTTTGAGATGAATGGCTTCCTCCCACCCCTAAAAACAGCCAGACCTGGGCCGGTGCTCTATAGCTCAAAGCAGAAGAGGCTCAAGGAGGAAGAGGGGGAGAGCTTGGTTCAGCAGGTGAGGACTGGGAATGCCAGATAAAGAACTGAAATCTCTCGCCTCACTTCCCCTGTTTGTTCTTCTCCTCATTTCCAAGCCATGGAATGCTTTGCCTTTCAGGAGGCCGAGAATTCAAAACAAGTTCATTAAGTTTGAATAGTGTCTTCTTTTTAAGCTGTGTTGTAGCACCCCACCCTAAATTCACAAAGGCCTTTCCACAATACACTTCCTCCGGCCTCCAAGAACTGACTTCCTGCTTCAAGCCCCTTTCCTAACAGACCTCTAACATTCTGTTTTGTGTTGATGCTGAATACAAGTGAAGCAAACATTGCCAAAGTTTTTATAATGGTAGTAACATATTCAATTACTGTTAGATGGAACAGGAAGTGGCACTAGTGGCAGCCATATACCGGCAACCTCAGGTTTCCTGTGTGAAGTTAACACAAAGGTGACAGCACCAATTCATCCAATTGAGGCTGCCTGAACATTAAATTGATCTCAAATTCACAGCAGGAAAAACATTTAGAGCCTATTCAAGACTTTGAATTAAGTTTAAGTCTTACTTCCATTTACATACATTATGTACAACATTTTCACTCAAGTGTAAACTTATGTTTTTTATCCAATTTTTCCTTTCTCTTTTTAAACTTTGTATTGTATACTGCTGTATGGGGTAAAATAAATAAATGCAATTTCAGTAAAAAAAAGAGATGAAAAACATTTCCAATTTCTTTTTTTTTTTACTGTATTGTATAGTTATTTTCTCCCCCATACAGACACATATATCACAAACAACCCATTCTAATTATCATACAAATAAAAAAACTGAAAATCAAAGAAAAAACATAATTCTTAAAAAAAAAGAGCATGAAATTAAATGACAAATAAACGACCCCCAAACCTTTCCGAGGATAGTGTCCAGGTACAATGCGACATCAGTATCTTCATGTTCTTAATGTGTATTCCGGGTGAGTTTCACACGAACAAACTCTAAAGTAGCCTTAGTTTGGCTCGGTAGAGTATTAAAAAGAAAGACCAGGTGCTTCTGAAGCTCTCTATCCTGCCCTTCGACAGTGCAGAGACTCAAACGGGAGGACAGAAAATATCTCTTGCAACAAAGATGCATTGATGGTGGTTCGTCTCCAATACAATTAAGCAAAATGCATCTTTGGGTATCCTATAAATAAAGACCCTTGGTTTTTTTATTATTGGTTTGGTACATAATGGTAAAAGCTTCACACATGGGGGCCTACCACTGGCCCATAAACTGGTATTTATTTCCAGAAAAATGCATTTTTATCAAATTTTGATTGTCCAGAGGTGATTAACTATTAAGAAGGTATATTATAATTATAATTGCTCTTTATAAACTTACGAATGACACGGCAGATGCTAAATCCACAGTAACATTTATTAAGCCTGGTTTTCCTAGAGTAAAAACATGATGAAAAGAGACAGGCGCAATCTGGTCACCTTTCTGGAATATGACTATTTTATTTACTTTTAACTTTAGCAATTTACTGATATAACCTGTGTTACTGTGAACATTAGTGTGTCATTTTTGTACAAACTGTGACGAGTACCGCTTTATCACAACAAATTCCTTCTGTGTGTGTGTGTGTATGCGTGCGTGTGTGTGTGTGTGTGTGTGCACATGCACACTTGGCAATAAACACCTTTCTGATTCTGATTCTGATCGAGACATCGTGGCAGATGTAATCCTGTAGATCCAGACATTATATACTTTCAAGCATTATATTCACTTAGTAGATACTTTTTAACAACAATACAAATACAATAAAATAATACTAGCTGCCACATAGTTGTCGACCAAACTGAGGCCAGTTGAGTTATTCTGGGTGTTCTGGAGGGGGTTTATCGTTACTCAACCAGGAGTTCAACGTGGGTTAAGCAGACAAACTTACCAAAATAAACTTTCTTTTATTTCATACAAATAACGATTTCACATGTGTCACCTCTTAATATATGAGTATAGTCATGACTAGTTTCACGAGTTCGATCTTGCTTCTGAATCGTGAGTGGCGAGCAATAGGAGAAGCGCTCTAGGCGAGCAGTCCAAGAGAGGAGTCTGAGACCAGGAAGCTACCTGGGTCCGGGACCACCCCCCCTTCCCCCCAAGAGTGGCTAAGGGGTGGAAGGTGGCATAGCTTGCACGAACTTGATGTTGATCGGTTGGTTTTAGATTAATAGCAATTGTTTTTTAGACAGGGTCACAGTATACCAGAACATAATGAGCCAAAATTGGGTGGATGAATGAAGTTTCACAAAGTCACACTTACTGAAGTGTACCCTCTGTGGGCATTTTTGTCACGAGGAGCCCTATTTTAGCCCCACGCCACGAGTATGACTGGGATTGGTTCTTTTATACCGCAGGCATTTTGAACTGAGATGAGTTTTGAGAATAGTTTGAATAATGGTGTGTCAAAGTGAATTGTGCTTAATAAAACAATGCAAGTGAAATGGCTTTAGCAAACACAGGTGTGTTAAGGGGATATTATTTGAGATTTATTATTAACTGTGTCAAAAGGCATCACTATTTCTATATGCTGGTTTGACATAAAATGAGAAAGGTTCATTATGGTTAAGTTTTGTTAGACAAACACTGATATTCCTCCTCTCGCTCAGGATCTGGCACGATTTTCTCTTTCTAAAATCTGTCACTTGGTGCTGACGCAGATCCTCTTCCTGAGCGGGTGAGATTTTTATTGTTTGGATGAAGCTGAGGCTCCTATCATCCTCCAGCAGCCGCTTCCTGTTTCCTACAGAGCTGGAAATGCTGCAGTTTCTCTACCTCTTCATCCCAAGCTTGAGGCTTCAGTTCAAACCTGTCAGCCTCTTAATATTTCTTTGTAACTAAACGACACAGCTTTTTTCTCCAAAGAAATTGTGTAATTGCTTAACTTTAATTCATTCTGATGGCTAAAGCTAAATCTGAGGTTTTAACTTTGAGTGAAGCTCTTTGAAAAGTTTTTGAAGAGGTGTGTATTGATGCTCTAGAAATGTGAGAAGAGAAATTGTAATGTAGTAGAATGTAATATAATGTAATATAATTTTTTTGTGTGTGAAATAACCTAAGAGGCACTTAAGGATGTTAAAATTACATTCTTTGAACAAGATATAGAAAAATTTTTGCATTAGCTTTCTCTCATCAACAAACTCATCACATTCCTTTAGTAAAATCAACTAAACCATAAGAAACAAAACCCACAAAATTGGAAATAAAAATTTATTACCCCTGAATCCCTCGATCAGCAAAGTCCGGCCTTCACAAACCAAGACCCACCCATGAAGGGTGCTGCACCTCCCAAAATGCAGACAAATTACCTTTGGCATGCAGCGTTAATGTCCGTCCTAAACTATTTTAAGATGATATAATCTCATTCAATGATCTATGCTAAAACTAGATCTGGGGAAAGAAAGAAAAAACGGTTAAACATTTCTTAATTTCTTAATATATGAATTTGAGACTCAAAGGTAGAGGGTTACCTTAATGGCGTAGTAAGTTTGTAACTTAAACAAATACTGCAAGAACATAAAAATGCTATATTTTATATGTTATATATATGCTATATTTTAAAACTAGTTATTTAAGCAATGTTTTCAAAAATAATTTCTGACTGAAATTTGAGAGGTAAAACATCAGACTAAAAACATAAAAAATGAACTTTTCTTTCAGCGCTGACTCAAATGGGAATCTGGCAGAAGGGAGTTAACTTTCAGTGAAATCAGCTCTTAAAACGAACATTATTCTTTAATGTCTCTTGACTTTTTTTTATAATAATTGTGCAACATTTATGATATACTTCACCTTTAAACATGTGAATATAATTTGTATTAAATTATCATAAAATGTTTCCTACAGCGCTCTTGCCTTTCCTGTATTCTTTTATCAGAATCACTTTTTGTACCTTGAGTGTTATATGTTGTGCTTGTTGTTGCCATTTTACTTTTTTCTCAACTGATAAGTCATTGATTTGCTGTATATTTGCAAGTGTTCAGGACAGTTGCTGAAACAATAGTTCCTCTATCTGCTGTACGGGTGTAAAGAGTGAATCATTCTTCTGCTCATTCCTTGAGAAGGATGTTCTGCGCGAAGGCTAAATTAAACCCATATACTTATGGAACACTAAATGAAGGTTCTAGATGGTGTATTCCAGAAATCTTAATCAGACTTCAGTTCCCTTTGTTCAGTATGATTGTATAAACACCATCTTTCAAGAATCATAAGTCACCAAATGGATTCCCATCAGTTACTGATATTAACAGATGTAAAAGGAGAATCAACAGTTATGCATTTTTTAGAACACATCATTCCAAATAGTTGAATTTCCCCCTTTTTTGGCAAAACATTACTATTTCCACCATAACGGCCCTATATGGCTGAGGTAGGTTCTATAAGCAGGTTTATCAGTTGCAAACACACACAGGAAATCCGGTTTGGGGACTGACCATCCTGATTTCTCACTTCCACAGGAAGCTTCAATAAAAAGCACCTCTAAATTGACAGAGGCACTACTTTGCTCTCGGCTCTGGACAGAGGGGAAGCTGGAATGAGCAGATCAGTGTGGAGCACAGACCTTCATCGATGGAGGTCTTCGCATCTCAAAATGGACCAGCTCAGACAAGCTAACAGATCCATGATAAAAAGGTAAAAAAAAAAGTTTCTCGCTTAGCTTTTGGCTTCTTCTTTTGATGAATGACCTATATCTAAAGATCAACTACTGCGATATTTAAAATGGAAAATCTCTAAATTGTATTTTTACTTTAATCTACAAAAACAAAAAAAAATATTCAGACGTAAGTTAATATAAACCCTGTTAATGTTTCCATTCTTCTGTCTATGGTTTTCAGTATTCTTCAAAGAACTGTAGATAATTTTCAAAACAAGCACAATCCAAAAAGTGGTAGAAATAATTTGCGAAAAACTAGCTACATTTTTTTTATTGCTGTAGAATTAAATACGATATTTTTTTATTAAATCCATTTTCATTAAAAACAGTACCTTCATTTGGTGCCATCTAGTGGTAATTGTAGATAAGGCATTATAAATTATAATAATTATAGCTAGTTTATGTGATTTATTTTTAATATCAAAGCCATATTTTCTACAAACACTTATTTTAAGAGATATATCCCTATTATGGTAAAGTACATTATACTTAGAACAGTGGTGGACGAAAATAGCTGTATTTTGTTCTGACCATGTTTCAAAAGCCACCAGTAACATGCAAACAGGAGCTTAATTAGTAGCATCAGGTGTGTTGCACGAGGGCTGAAGCTAAATTTTACTGGATCAACGTTTATCATAAGGATTAGGTTTTGACATTTTTACTTTAGTACCTAAATGTGAATTACTGTCATTTAACAGCAATGTATATGTCTCTTCTTTTATTTGCAGTAATGGGTGAACTCACCTCTCAAACTGAACAAGGCATCTCTCAAGGCCACCAACGATTGGCTGTGAAGGATTGAAGCATCACTCCTGCAGTCCAAGAAGGTAGAGGAGATTTTAGTATACTGATTGAAGTGCATGTTATGTGATCTGTAGATGTATTGTGCACTGACAAGAAGAAAGAAGCCCTTTATCTGCTTCACAGTACATTATTACTTTTGGTACGCGCTAGGCCAGTCTCAAACTCGTACCGTGAGTAATAATGCACTGTGGCAGAATCTTTATCACCGTGGATGAAACCAGGACCGGTTTGGAAGCAAATCACCTTTGAGAAATGATGAAATGTTAGTGCTGACAGTTAATTTTTGAAATTGATAAGTGTGAAATTTGAAGCCAACAACTTCTCTTTGTTTCCTCTTGTAGGGTCGAAATGAAGTAGCGTTCAGGTCAAGAAAGCTCTGGAAGACTTCTGAGCGCATGTGTTCAATCACAGTGTGTTATGTTGTTTGTAGTTAAACCTATTGTGTAATTAAACCTATTAAATAGTAACGAAACCGAAGAATTACTGGACAAAACAAGATTTTTACAACGTAAAGTAAGATTAAAAAAAGGTAGATTTATAAGGGATCACTCAAAAAAAAAATGAATGTGTGATCAGTTCATGTTGTAAACTATAGCAGCAGTATTTGTGTGTTTTTCTGTTTATGCAGATGTGATATTTGTGTAGGTGTAAAAGTGTTATACACTTTGTTTTGTTGCGTTACACTATGACTTTAAATGTGCTTGTCTGTCAGCTGGAGAAAACAAGACAGGAGCTTTTTTTTGTGTGTGTGAAAAAATTGTTCTAGTGAATAAAATTCAAATAACCCTATACATTGAGTTTGGTGTCATATTGAATAAATATATATATATGTATGCTAACTAAGAGGAACAAGAGAACTATATATATATATATATATATATATATAAACTAAATATATAATAGATAGTCTTCTTTAGACCTCTTAGGGTTTTAGTTCAAATGTACAATTTAAATGCACATGTTTCATGTTATATATACTAGATGAACAAATGTTACTATAATAATAATACTAATGTTACTATAAATAACATGGTCTGCTAAAGTTAAGGGGGAAAACATGTCTTATGACGTCACCTCGTTACGGTGTTGATGGCAACCGGAGTTTAATGTCTGACCGCGAGGAACACAACATGGAGGGCCCTCTGGCAGGCGAAGTACCAGAAGAAGAGTCGGAACCATCACATAAAACTGAATTAAAGACAAGCGATGTTTACAAAGTTGATGTAAACTTACCAGCTCGCTTTAATAACCCGCAGTGTTTCAGGGGGTACAGGTGAGAGAGTTCGTTCAGCTTACTAAGTTATGTCTCTTTCATATAACGTAATCTAATGTAAACTTGCATACATTTTATAATTTACGGTTTTGTTTAATTGTTTATCGGGGGGAAATTATTGACAGAATATAACAGGGATAAATATTGTACATTTACAAACATATTTGAAACTTACCCTTTCCAAAGCTGTTAGCCATTTCCGGTAGTTTACTACTTAATTAAAACACTTCCGGTTCATTTTGCTTTGTAATTTACATCATACAATAATCTTTTTCTTTTTTTTTATTGATCTCGATCTCAACATTCAAGTGTCTCCTAACAAACCTATTACCTTCTATGAACTGTCAGTTGGTTTTGTTTCAAGTCAAGTTGAATATAATTAAAGTTAAGTTAATACATTATTGTACTTCACAGCCAAAAAAGTACAAACCCTATGTACCGCACATCAAATCAAACATACGGCAGCAAGAAACCTACAGTTCATGAAATGCCGGTAAGATAGAAATTAATGCAAAACAAAAGGTGAAATGGGAAAGGTTTTTTTTTTTTAAACAAGGTTTTTTTCTATCCACCCCCCCAGACAACATTTAATGGAAGTCGACGAAGGTTTTCTGAGCATCATCTAAAAAGTGGCATGCACAGAGAGAACGGCTTTAACACCATGACAGACAAGACAAAACTCAGTGGACCCAGTGAGAGGTCTGCGTATTACGACAGAGTTAATTTCAGTTCCTTCTATCACGCGGCTGAGAATTCTCAGTAATTTATTAAATCACATAAACTAACTAAAGGATTCAGTTTTTTTTTTGTCACAAAAAAACAGCACAATCAGTGTTATTCATAGAAATTTGTGTCAAGGTTAATCTTCTGTATTTGTAACAAACATTTAAACTTTTTTAACAGTTTTTTTTTCTTCTTCAAACCCAGTTTGTCTGCTCTCAAATTATGTACGTGAAGGAATTGACAGACAATTCTATTATAGATAGTTGTGGTCCGGCGGATAAGGAGATCGACCTGCGATCGGAAGGTCACCGGTTCAATCCCCAGATCCACCGAGTTGAAGGTGGAGTGAGTGATGAAACATTAGCTCTCCATCTTCAACAACCACAGCTGTGGAGCCCTCGAGTGAGTGTTCACTGTGTGTTTGTTCACTGCTGTGTGTGACACTGGGATGAGTTAATGCAGAGCACAAATTCCGGTTATGGGTCACTCCATATCTGCCTAACTGCTCACTTTCTTTCACTTCATTATATTTAAACCAGAACTTGAAGGTGTAATGGGACTTCATGTAATGGGAAAAATTCATACAAGTACATCAATAATGCCAATATAGTTTATTTATTTGGTGTATTAGAGTGAAATTCCACAGTAGACCCGAACAAAATGTCCAGGTAATATTCTCTATTGTGCGACCCCCACACATCGGAAGCCATTGAAATATAATCCATGTGTTTCAGAAGCACTTTGAATCAATGTGGAGGTTTAAGCGGACCAAGATACAATCAAGTGTGTTAACATAAAGCAGTGGGGCTGAAATAAGACAAAACGTGACAACAGCACATCCAATCGCTCAAACCACCCAGCAAGGACTTGATACATGGAGCGCCATCACCTCAGGACTCATCGTCCGTTGCCGTCATTGCTGAGGATACACGTG
>UELW01000413.1:0-23158 GCA_900490495.1 Danionella dracula
TGTGTGCGTGTGGTTGTGTGTATGTGTGTGTGTGCGTGTGTGTCTGCGTGGTTGTGTGTATGTGTGTGTGTTGTGTGTCTGCGTGGTTGTGTGTATGTGTGCGTGTTGTGCGTCTGGGGTTTGTGTGTGTGTGTGTGTGTGTGTGTGTGTGTGTGTGTGTGTGTGTTGTCTCGGAGCAGCGTGATGTCGTTCATCGAGAAGAGCGTGTCGAGGTTGGATCAGCTGCAGCGTCTGCGCGCGCTCGCTCTGGATCTGGGCCGCAGCCACTACAGATACAACGCTCCACCCAAGTACTACGGGGTAGGCTCCGCTGCAACGCCACGCTGCTGAGATGAACATATGTTTAAATCAATATATAACTAATAATTAAAAAAACACATACATGTATTTATTCATAAATGAATATTTAAATAAATATACAGACATGGAGACCAGGAAATCAAAAAATGCTTAAATAAAATCTAGATGTAGGAAAAAAAACTATATAAATAAAAATATTTGGTTATATTAATTATTAAGTAAATGTTTAAAGAAATGTTTATTATTTCATAATTACAGTTGACATAAAATCAGTTAAATACATAAACATCTAAATTTATATATATATATATATATATATATATATATATATATATATATATATATATCTATTATAAATTAAGCTTAACCAAAAGAATAAATTCTTAATTAATCATAGTGTTCACAAATAGAAACAGGGATATGAATAGGTACTTAATTAAATAGATGAATACATAATTTAATAAAGAATTGATAAATAAAATATAATAAATACTTTAATTATTTAATTATTAATACACTGACATATTAATAATAGTTGGCATACAGACACAAACACAGAATCAAACTATGCTTGAATAAATAAACGAAACAGAAATGTATAGAATGTTTGGAATCCCAGAAAGACTTATGAAAAAATTAATAAATATGTGTTAAAATGGTAGCTATAACTATTAATAGAAAAACAGAAATACATATGCTTGAATAAATAAATGTAAAGTGAATTCAATTGAATAAAAAAATAAACAAGATTAAATTATTATTTTAATGTAAATATTTATTTTGTCGTTAAGAATATTTGTTTTTATAAATAAACAAAATGCACGCGAATAAATCGTTTTATTTCATTATTTATTCATCTATTTTGTTCATTTATTAATGCAAACTTTTATTTCTACTTTTTAAGCAAGGGTTAAGAACAGCCAATGGCGTAACAGCTCAGTGCAGCACATTTCCTTCAAAGAGATTTGCATTGCGAACAAAGAATAAAACAGAAGCTTATTTAATAAAAGCATAAAATCAAGTCCTTTAAAAGCGGAGTGATGTAAAATCTGAAAAGGCAAGCGAAGGCTCAGTGTGTGGCGCTCGCTCTGATCGGCGCTCGCTCTGTTTCAGTACGTGGGGGTGGAGTTCGTCGGCGCGGTGCGGCCGCTGCTCCGGGAGCGATGGACGCCGGAGGTGGAGCAGGCCTGGAAGGTACGCGCTTCACACCTTTCTTTTGTTTGCAGGCCGAGTGATGCCACATCTATTGTTGAAAGCAGGTTTTATGCGATCAAAAACGATTAGAAATGTGAAGAAACGTTAAACACAGTTAGTTTTTTAATGAACGTCATATCATGAGATCCTTCTCGAATTATAGATCGAATGAACAAAAATATAGTTGACACATCATTACAAATATATTTCTTTAAATGCATTAATACAAGCAAAAATGTAGAAATAACAATAGACTTGGAAGAATCTGAGGTATGTAAAACTGAAACGCAGAACTTTATAAAATGTATAATTTATAAAAGACCCAACATTTGGCATACGGACAACATACGGTTTGGCACTTTATCAGGAGGAGTCTATGGCTGCGTGTTGCCTCTAGTGGTCAGGTTCAGGCGCTGCAGTTTGAGTTCGGCGTGAAACCTGATGATCTTCTCGGTTTCAGGGAGCTTTTCCTCGTTCTTTTATCGATAAACCGAGCGAGCGTTTGTGTGTGTTCCTCAGGCTCTGTTTGCGTACGTGACGTGGACGATGACGCAGGGCTTTCTGGAGGAAGAGCGCCACACTCAGGCACAGACGACGAGCCGAGAACGACCTGACAAGAGAAACACAGCCATCTGAAGCTGCTGGGACTCTCTCTCCACCGCTGAGCTTCAGATGAAGGTTTGGATGCTTGTAAATTACACTAACGAGACCTTCTGGGAGACCTTCACTAAAGCTCCTCTGAAGATACCTTCAACCAATCAGAGTAGAGTTTAAATCAGCCAATCCGAATCGATGCCTGCTGAAGTCACGTTACGAGTTCTTTTTTTAAAAGTATTTTTTAACCATTATGTCATGGAAAACTTGTTTTCGAGATAATGAAATATTTTTGAAATAATGATAGGGAACGTCCTGATTTAAAAAAAGTTTTTTGCCTTTTAAAATGTGTTCCACAAAAGCGTTCTTGCTCTACTCTATTCATGCTCTTTTAACAATCCAAAATAAAAAAAGAAAAACATTTAGTAATCGCTTAACTCTCACTGTTAAACGAGAAGGGGCTGAAGAGAAGAGAAATAGTTTTTATCCTGAAATCCACTCCAGAGCCTTTTCTTTGAAACATTTTTATTGGAAAAAACAAACAATACAACCACCGGGGGCGCTATCGATCAAGAGACGACTGCAACACACCGCTCACGGCGGAAAACACAAGCTTCACATCAAACCTGGAGCGTGTTAAAAGTGGAGATCTTCAGGAGATCTTCAGATGAAAGCTGCATCAGTGATGTTCTCTCACTGAGATCTTTCAATGCTGCGAATCTGAAGAGTTTTGAGAGTTTAGGATTTTTTACCAAAAACGTCATACACTGTCGCTTTTTATTCCGAACCTGATCTTTGGAGCTCCAGATCTCAGTTTTTTCTGGAGATCTTCAGATGAAAGCTGCGTGAGTGATGTTCTCACACTGAGATCTTTCAATGCTGCGAATCTGAAGAGTTTTGAGAGTTTTGGATTTTTCACCAAAAACGTCATACACTGTCGCTTTTTATTCTCAACCTGATCTTTGGAGCTCCAGATCTCAGTTTTTTCTGGAGATCTTCAGATGAAAGCTGCATCAGTGATGTTCTCTCACTGAGATCTTTCAATGCTGCGAATCTGAAGAGTTTTGAGAGTTTTGGATTTTTCACCAAAAACGTCATACTAACCACTGTCGCTTTTTATTCTGAACCTGATCTTTGGAGCTCCAGATCTCAGTTTTTTCAGGAGATCTTCAAATGAAAGCTGCATCAGTGATGTTGTCTCACTGAGATCTTTCAATGCTGCGAATCTGAAGAGTTTTGAGAGTTTTGGATTTTTCACCAAAAACGTCATACTAACCACTGTCGCTTTTTATTCTCAACCTGATCTTTGGAGCTCCATATCTCAGTTTTTTCAGGAGATCTTCAGATGAAAGCTGCATCAGTGATGTTGTCTCACTGAGATCTTTCAATGCTGGGAATCTGAAGAGTTTTGAGAGTTTTGGATTTTTCACCAAAAACGTCATACTAACCACTGTCGCTTTTTATTCTGAACCTGATCTTTGGAGCTCCAGATCTCAGTTTTTTCTGGAGATCTTCAGATGAAAGCTGCATCAGTGATGTTCTCTCACTGAGATCTTTCAATGCTGCGAATCTGAAGAGTTTTGAGAGTTTTGGATTTTTCACCAAAAACGTCATACTAACCACTGTCGCTTTTTATTCTGAACCTGATCTTTGGAGCTCCAGATCTCAGTTTTTTCTGGAGATCTTCAGATGAAAGCTGCATCAGTGATGTTCTCTCACTGAGATCTTTCAATGCTGGGAATCTGAAGAGTTTGAGAGTTTGGATTTTTCACCAAAAACGTCATACTAACCACTGTCGCTTTTTATTCTGAACCTGATCTTTGGAGCTCCAGATCTCAGTTTTTTCTGGAGATCTTCAGATGAAAGCTGCATCAGTGATGTTCTCTCACTGAGATCTTTCAATGCTGCGAATCTGAAGAGTTTTGAGAGTTTTGGATTTTTCACCAAAAACGTCATACTAACCACTGTCGCTTTTTATTCTCAACCTGATCTTTGGAGCTCCAGATCTCAGTTTTTTCTGGAGATCTTCAGATGAAAGCTGGATCAGTGATGTTCTCTCACTGAGATCTTTCAATGCTGGGAATCTGAAGAGTTTTGGATTTTTCACCAAAAACGTCATACTAACCACTGTCGCTTTTTATTCTGAACCTGATCTTTGGAGCTCCAGATCTCAGTTTTTTCTGGAGATCTTCAGATGAAAGCTGCATCAGTGATGTTCTCTCACTGAGATCTTTCAATGCTGCGAATCTGAAGAGTTTTGAGAGTTTTGGATTTTTCACCAAAAACGTCATACTAACCACTGTCGCTTTTTATTCTCAACCTGATCTTTGGAGCTCCAGATCTCAGTTTTTTCTGGAGATCTTCAGATGAAAGCTGCATCAGTGATGTTCTCTCACTGAGATCTTTCAATGCTGCGAATCTGAAGAGTTTTGAGAAGTTTGGATTTTTCACCAAAAACGTCATACTAACCACTGTCGCTTTTTATTCTCAACCTGATCTTTGGAGCTCCAGATCTCAGTTTTTTCAGGAGATCTTCAGATGAAAGCTGCATCAGTGATGTTCTCTCACTGAGATCTTTCAATGCTGCGAATCTGAAGAGTTTTGAGAGTTTAGGATTTTTCACCAAAAACGTCATACACTGTCGCTTTTTATTCTCAACCTGATCTTTGGAGCTCCAGATCTCAGTTTTTTCTGGAGATCTTCAGATGAAAGCTGCATCAGTGATGTTCTCTCACTGAGATCTTTCAATGCTGCGGAATCTGAAGAGTTTGAGAGTTTTGGATTTTTCACCAAAAACGTCATACTAACCACTGTCGCTTTTTATTCTGAACCTGATCTTTGGAGCTCCAGATCTCAGTTTTTTTCTGGAGATCTTCAGATGAAAGCTGCATCAGTGATGTTCTCTCACTGAGATCTTTCAATGCTGCGAATCTGAAGAGTTTTGAGAGTTTTGGATTTTTCACCAAAAACGTCATACTAACCACTGTCGCTTTTTATTCTGAACCTGATCTTTGGAGCTCCAGATCTCAGTTTTTTCAGGAGATCTTCAGATGAAAGCTGCATCAGTGATGTTCTCTCACTGAGATCTTTCAATGCTGCGAATCTGAAGAGTTTTGAGAGTTTAGGATTTTTCACCAAAAACGTCATACACTGTCGCTTTTTATTCTCAACCTGATCTTTGGAGCTCCAGATCTCAGTTTTTTCTGGAGATCTTCAGATGAAAGCTGCATCAGTGATGTTCTCTCACTGAGATCTTTCAATGCTGGGAATCTGAAGAGTTTTGAGAGTTTTGGATTTTTCACCAAAAACGTCATACTAACCACTGTCGCTTTTTATTCTGAACCTGATCTTTGGAGCTCCAGATCTCAGTTTTTTCTGGAGATCTTCAGATGAAAGCTGCATCAGTGATGTTCTCTCACTGAGATCTTTCAATGCTGCGAATCTGAAGAGTTTGAGAGTTTTGGATTTTTCACCAAAAACGTCATACTAACCACTGTCGCTTTTTATTCTCAACCTGATCTTTGGAGCTCCAGATCTCAGTTTTTTCAGGAGATCTTCAGATGAAAGCTGCATCAGTGATGTTCTCTCACTGAGATCTTTCAATGCTGCGAATCTGAAGAGTTTTGAGAGTTTAGGATTTTTCACCAAAAACGTCATACACTGTCGCTTTTTATTCTCAACCTGATCTTTGGAGCTCCAGATCTCAGTTTTTTCTGGAGATCTTCAGATGAAAGCTGCATCAGTGATGTTCTCTCACTGAGATCTTTCAATGCTGGGAATCTGAAGTGTTTTGAGAGTTTTGGATTTTTCACCAAAAACGTCATACTAACCACTGTCGCTTTTTATTCTGAACCTGATCTTTGGAGCTCCAGATCTCAGTTTTTTCTGGAGATCTTCAGATGAAAGCTGCATCAGTGATGTTCTCTCACTGAGATCTTTCAATGCTGCGAATCTGAAGAGTTTTGAGAAATGTGGATTTTTCACCAAAAACGTCATACTAACCACTGTCGCTTTTTATTCTCAACCTGATCTTTGGAGCTCCAGATCTCAGTTTTTTCAGGAGATCTTCAGATGAAAGCTGCATCAGTGATGTTGTCTCACTGAGATCTTTCAATGCTGCGAATCTGAAGAGTTTTGAGAGTTTTGGATTTTCACCAAAAACGTCATACTAACCACTGTCGCTTTTTATTCTCAACCTGATCTTTGGAGCTCCATATCTCAGTTTTTTCAGGAGATCTTCAGATGAAAGCTGCAGTGAGTGATGTTGTCTCACTGAGATCTTTCAATGCTGGGAATCTGAAGAGTTTTGAGAGTTTTGGATTTTTCACCAAAAACGTCATACTAACCCTGTCGCTTTTTATTCTGAACCTGATCTTTGGAGCTCCAGATCTCAGTTTTTTCAGGAGATCTTCAGATGAAAGCTGCATCAGTGATGTTGTCTCACTGAGATCTTTCAATGCTGGCGAATCTGAAGAGTTTTGAGAGTTTGGATTTTTCACCAAAAACGTCATACTAACCACTGTCGCTTTTTATTCTGAACCTGATCTTTGGAGCTCCAGATCTCAGTTTTTTCTGGAGATCTTCAGATGAAAGCTGCGTCAGTGATGTTCTCTCACTGAGATCTTTCAATGCTGGGAATCTGAAGAGTTTTGAGAGTTTTGGATTTTTCACCAAAAACGTCATACTAACCACTGTCGCTTTTTATTCTGAACCTGATCTTTGGAGCTCCAGATCTCAGTTTTTTCTGGAGATCTTCAGATGAAAGCTGCATCAGTGATGTTCTCTCACTGAGATCTTTCAATGCTGCGAATCTGAAGAGTTTTGAGAGTTTTGGATTTTTCACCAAAAACGTCATACTAACCACTGTCGCTTTTTATTCTGAACCTGATCTTTGGAGCTCCAGATCTCAGTTTTTTCTGGAGATCTTCAGATGAAAGCTGCATCAGTGATGTTCTCTCACTGAGATCTTTCAATGCTGGGAATCTGAAGTGTTTTGAGAGTTTTGGATTTTTCACCAAAAACGTCATACTAACCACTGTCGCTTTTTATTCTGAACCTGATCTTTGGAGCTCCAGATCTCAGTTTTTTCTGGAGATCTTCAGATGAAAGCTGCATCAGTGATGTTCTCTCACTGAGATCTTTCAATGCTGCGAATCTGAAGAGTTTTGAGAAATGTGGATTTTTCACCAAAAACGTCATACTAACCACTGTCGCTTTTTATTCTCAACCTGATCTTTGGAGCTCCAGATCTCAGTTTTTTCAGGAGATCTTCAGATGAAAGCTGCATCAGTGATGTTGTCTCACTGAGATCTTTCAATGCTGCGAATCTGAAGAGTTTTGAGAGTTTTGGATTTTTCACCAAAAACGTCATACTAACCACTGTCGCTTTTTATTCTCAACCTGATCTTTGGAGCTCCATATCTCAGTTTTTTCAGGAGATCTTCAGATGAAAGCTGCATCAGTGATGTTGTCTCACTGAGATCTTTCAATGCTGGGAATCTGAAGAGTTTTGAGAGTTTTGGATTTTTCACCAAAAACGTCATACTAACCACTGTCGCTTTTTATTCTGAACCTGATCTTTGGAGCTCCAGATCTCAGTTTTTTCAGGAGATCTTCAGATGAAAGCTGCATCAGTGATGTTGTCTCACTGAGATCTTTCAATGCTGGGAATCTGAAGAGTTTTGAGAGTTTTGGATTTTTCACCAAAAACGTCATACTAACCACTGTCGCTTTTTATTCTGAACCTGATCTTTGGAGCTCCAGATCTCAGTTTTTTCTGGAGATCTTCAGATGAAAGCTGCATCAGTGATGTTCTCTCACTGAGATCTTTCAATGCTGGGAATCTGAAGAGTTTTGAGAGTTTTGGATTTTTCACCAAAAACGTCATACTAACCACTGTCGCTTTTTATTCTGAACCTGATCTTTGGAGCTCCAGATCTCAGTTTTTTCTGGAGATCTTCAGATGAAAGCTGCATCAGTGATGTTCTCTCACTGAGATCTTTCAATGCTGCGAATCTGAAGAGTTTTGAGAGTTTTGGATTTTTCACCAAAAACGTCATACTAACCACTGTCGCTTTTTATTCTCAACCTGATCTTTGGAGCTCCAGATCTCAGTTTTTTCTGGAGATCTTCAGATGAAAGCTGCATCAGTGATGTTCTCTCACTGAGATCTTTCAATGCTGGGAATCTGAAGAGTTTTGAGAGTTTTGGATTTTTCACCAAAAACGTCATACTAACCACTGTCGCTTTTTATTCTGAACCTGATCTTTGGAGCTCCAGATCTCAGTTTTTTCAGGAGATCTTCAGATGAAAGCTGCATCAGTGATGTTGTCTCACTGAGATCTTTCAATGCTGCGAATCTGAAGAGTTTTGAGAGTTTAGGATTTTTCACCAAAAACGTCATACACTGTCGCTTTTTATTCTCAACCTGATCTTTGGAGCTCCAGATCTCAGTTTTTTCTGGAGATCTTCAGATGAAAGCTGCATCAGTGATGTTCTCTCACTGAGATCTTTCAATGCTGGGAATCTGAAGAGTTTTGGATTTTTCACCAAAAACGTCATACTAACCACTGTCGCTTTTTATTCTGAACCTGATCTTTGGAGCTCCAGATCTCAGTTTTTTTCTGGAGATCTTCAGATGAAAGCTGCATCAGTGATGTTCTCTCACTGAGATCTTTCAATGCTGCGAATCTGAAGAGTTTTGAGAGTTTTGGATTTTTCACCAAAAACGTCATACTAACCACTGTCGCTTTTTATTCTGAACCTGATCTTTGGAGCTCCAGATCTCAGTTTTTTCAGGAGATCTTCAAATGAAAGCTGCATCAGTGATGTTCTCTCACTGAGATCTTTCAATGCTGCGAATCTGAAGAGTTTTGAGAGTTTTGGATTTTTCACCAAAAACGTCATACTAACCACTGTCGCTTTTTATTCTCAACCTGATCTTTGGAGCTCCAGATCTCAGTTTTTTCAGGAGATCTTCAGATGAAAGCTGCATCAGTGATGTTCTCTCACTGAGATCTTTCAATGCTGCGAATCTGAAGAGTTTTGAGAGTTTAGGATTTTTCACCAAAAACGTCATACACTGTCGCTTTTTATTCTCAACCTGATCTTTGGAGCTCCAGATCTCAGTTTTTTCTGGAGATCTTCAGATGAAAGCTGCATCAGTGATGTTCTCTCACTGAGATCTTTCAATGCTGGGAATCTGAAGAGTTTTGAGAGTTTTGGATTTTTCACCAAAAACGTCATACTAACCACTGTCGCTTTTTATTCTGAACCTGATCTTTGGAGCTCCAGATCTCAGTTTTTTCTGGAGATCTTCAGATGAAAGCTGCATCAGTGATGTTCTCTCACTGAGATCTTTCAATGCTGCGAATCTGAAGAGTTTTGAGAAATGTGGATTTTTCACCAAAAACGTCATACTAACCACTGTCGCTTTTTATTCTCAACCTGATCTTTGGAGCTCCAGATCTCAGTTTCTTCTGGAGATCTTCAGATGAAAGCTGCGTGAGTGATGTTCTCTCACTGAGATCTTTCAATGCTGCGAATCTGAAGAGTTTTGAGAGTTTTGGACTTTTCACCAAAAACGTCATACTAACCACTGTCGCTTTTTATTCTGAACCTGATCTTTGGAGCTCCAGATCTCAGTTTTTTCAGGAGATCTTCAGATGAAAGCTGCATCAGTGATGTTCTCTCACTGAGATCTTTCAATGCTGCGAATCTGAAGAGTTTTGAGAGTTTTGGACTTTTCACCAAAAACGTCATACTAACCACTGTCGCTTTTTATTCTGAACCTGATCTTTGGAGCTCCAGATCTCAGTTTCTTCTGGAGATCTTCAGATGAAAGCTGCGTGAGTGATGTTCTCTCACTGAGATCTTTCAATGCTGCGAATCTGAAGAGTTTTGAGAGTTTTGGATTTTTCTCCAAAAACGTCATACTAACCACTGTCGCTTTTTATTCTCAACCTGATCTTTGGAGCTCCAGATCTCAGTTTCTTCTGGAGATCTTCAGATGAAAGCTGCGTGAGTGATGTTCTCTCACTGAGATCTTTCAATGCTGCGAATCTGAAGAGTTTTGAGAGTTTTGGATTTTTCACCAAAAACGTCATACTAACCACTGTCGCTTTTTATTCTCAACCTGATCTTTGGAGCTCCAGATCTCAGTTTCTTCTGGAGATCTTCAGATGAAAGTTGTGTGAGTGATGTTCTCTCACTGAGATCTTTCAATGCTGCGAATCTGAAGAGTTTTGGATTTTTCACCAAAAACGTCATACTAGCCACTGTCGCTTTTTATTCTGAACCTGATCTTTGGAGCTCCAGATCTCAGTTTTTTCTGGAGATCTTCAGATGAAAGCTGCATCAGTGATGTTCTCTCACTGAGATCTTTCAATGCTGTGAATCTGAAGAGTTTTGAGAGTTTTGGATTTTTCACCAAAAACGTCATACTAGCCACTGTCGCTTTTTATTCTCAACCTGATCTTTGGAGCTCCAGATCTCAGTTTCTTCTGGAGATCTTCAGATGAAAGTTGTGTGAGTGATGTTCTCTCACTGAGATCTTTCAATGCTGCGAATCTGAAGAGTTTTGGATTTTTCACCAAAAACGTCATACTAGCCACTGTCGCTTTTTATTCTGAACCTGATCTTTGGAGCTCCAGATCTCAGTTTTTTCTGGAGATCTTCAGATGAAAGCTGCATCAGTGATGTTCTCTCACTGAGATCTTTCAATGCTGCGAATCTGAAGAGATTTGAGAGTTTTGGATTTTTCACCAAAAACATCATACTAACCACTGTCGCTTTTTATTCTGAACCTGATCTTTGGAGCTCCAGATCTCAGTTTTTTCAGGAGATCTTCAGATGAAAGCTGCATCAGTGATGTTCTCTCACTGAGATCTTTCAATGCTGCGAATCTGAAGAGTTTTGGATTTTTCACCAAAAACGTCATACTAGCCACTGTCGCTTTTTATTCTGAACCTGATCTTTGGAGCTCCAGATCTCAGTTTTTTCTGGAGATCTTCAGATGAAAGCTGCATCAGTGATGTTCTCTCACTGAGATCTTTCAATGCTGCGAATCTGAAGAGATTTGAGAGTTTTGGATTTTTCACCAAAAACATCATACTAACCACTGTCGCTTTTTATTCTGAACCTGATCTTTGGAGCTCCAGATCTCAGTTTTTTCAGGAGATCTTCAAATGAAAGCTGCATCAGTGATGTTGTCTCACTGAGATCTTTCAATGCTGCGAATCTGAAGAGTTTTGAGAAATGTGGATTTTTCACCAAAAACGTCATACTAACCACTGTCGCTTTTTATTCTCAACCTGATCTTTGGAGCTCCATATCTCAGTTTTTTCAGGAGATCTTCAGATGAAAGCTGCATCAGTGATGTTCTCACACTGAGATCTTTCAATGCTGCGAATCTGAAGAGTTTTGAGAGTTTTGGATTTTTCACCAAAAACGTCATACTAACCACTGTCGCTTTTTATTCTCAACCTGATCTTTGGAGCTCCATATCTCAGTTTTTTCTGGAGATCTTTAGATGAAAGCTGCATCAGTGATGTTCTCTCACTGAGACCTTTCAATGCTGCGAATCTGAAGAGTTTTGAGAAATGTGGATTTTTCACCAAAAACGTCATACTAACCTCTGTCGCTTTTTATTCTGAACCTGATCTTTGGAGCTCCAGAAGATTTTTATTTGTCTGTGTAGCTATTTAAAATATATATGTTTAAATAAGTTATCAAACCACAATATAAAAAATAAACTTACACACAATAAATGTAATAATTTATTCCCAAATTTATAATCAAAATAAATCACAGGCATCACAAAACATCAGAACTCAAATGTAATACGTTGTAAAGCAAGCTAAAAAAGAAAAAAGCTCAATCTGACGTGAAGCAGAGCAAAAATAACAACAAATAAATCTTTCAATCCCGTCTTGTATAATTTTAATTATTTAAAATAAAAACAGAAAAATACATTTACAACTGAAATTTATGTTTACTATCTTGTTTTGTTTGCAAAAAATGAACAATGTTGTCACATACCTTAAACACGTCTTAAATCTTAACTCAAAAGAAATTCTAACGAGGTCATGTGATTGATCCTTTTCAGATGCGTTGGAAAAGAAAGGCGACGCAGCCGATAGGTGGCGCTCTGCTTCGTCGAGTGTTCAGGTGATGTTTCCCATAATCCCCGGCGGCGAGGCGGCTGCTTCTCTGGTGCTTCAGCTGATGAAGCGCGTCTGGAAACTCCTCACTGCGTAGCTTTGCTTTTCTTGCTCTTGCTCTTCTTGTCTTTCTTTTTCAATCCGTCCATGTGAGCGCGCAACAAATTAGAGTACGCCTGCAACACACGAACCAGCGCGTCACAATCCCTCAATCAATGTTTTCAGCGTGTACACCTGTGTACAGATTGTGATATTACGGAGATACACGTCTTCTGACTTCAGCAGCAAACACAATAAACCATTTTTGACAATTGCTTCACTTTCTTTTTAAACTATAAAATCTTTTGTACTGCAACAAACTAATCATAAAAGTACTTACCATTTGAAATTTTATGACTTCTTTTGTGCTGACCTGAAAAACACACAAACAGAAGACACATTTTGAATATATTTTTAAGCACTCGTATATCTCTTACAATATTGTCACGCAGACTTTAAAAACTATAAGATCTTTAGGGCTGGGTGATATGGGCTTTCAATAACATCACAATATTTTAGCACAATTATCAAGATAATGATTTAAAACTGTATTTATAGTGACATAATATTTCGTCAAAGTATTTTAACGTGTTCTAGAAGATATATTTGTACATTAAGCGTCATATCTTCGTTGGTATGAAACACACAGATCACAATGTAAAATATAAAACATAACAGAATTAAAAAAGAAAAAAGGTTTTCCTTCAGATTCTCAGCTAAAGATCTAATTATTATCGACTCAAAGAAATTATATATTAATCCCTCGGTGTAATTATAGGATTTTAGCAAAAATAACTAACAATATTCCTTGAGATATTAACTGTTCATGTTCGTGTTTAAGGGTTTTATTTTTAGACTTCAGCAGCTTCTTTTCTGATAGCTTTGCAGTTTAAGTACTACAGTACCCAGAATGCTTAGCGCCACATCGCGCATGCAGTTCACGTTGTTTAGTTCCAGTCTTACATTTAGCGAATCATCAAAACTGAATCATGTGATCAGGAACTAATAGATGGATGGAACCGTGGAAAGCGTGACGCTCTCGTTCGCGCGAGCAGCTCTGAGACTCTGGAGTCGTTTCTCTTCGTTGAATCTGCGTTATTTTAGCGCGAGCGTTCTTCTGTATCTGTTCTGTAGAATCCAAACCTCTGAAATCACTCCGTTGTGGAATCTAACTCTTCCTCTGAGCTCTGATTAGCATCCTCTTCTTTGTGTTGAGGGCAGCAGCGCGCGCACAAGAGCTGTGTAGCCGTGCGTCTAACACTTATTGCCGCGATATGAACATTTCAAACAATAATAATTATTGTACTGGTATTATCATGGACGGTACAATACGACCCAGCCCTCAAGAACTTATTTTACATTTTTGTGTCAAATTTTACAAGTTATTCTTCATCCCGTTCAGAGACGAGATCTTTACGTGAAAACCACGTTCCTGTTCCTCGAGAACTTTCATCGGCTCAAACTTCGAGCGGTTTGGAGGAATTGATATCTCAATCTAAAACATCATGTTTTCTGCAAGTCCCATACCCTCAGACGTAACACTTTTTAACGCCGTTAATAATAGAAGTGAGAATCTTTATTCACTTTACGATGCGATCAGATTCTGAGAATCCAAACATTATCCTTCATTTAGATTCTTTTCTTAATTTGCTTGGTTCATAGCAGTAAATCAATCTTAAAAATGACAAAGTAAAGTCACACCTCACTCGATGATGATGATGATGATGTCATGAGTCGTAATAAAGACTTCTGAGTTTGTTGAAATTGATGTCCATGCATCAATATTTAATTACAATCATGTCAGTATTGCTTATTGATTCTAACATTTGAGCTTTAGTTCCTGCAGAGCGCAGGTGTTGCGATGTCACTGAAGTTACAATTCTTCTCAGATGTTTGATGACGTTTTATCCTGCTTGCATTGCCTCTCTAATCATTTGTAGAAGTTAACTTTTTTTATATACATTAATATGAATTTTATTACTGGTTACAGCGTAGCTTTTTTTAGTACTTTAATTTTAAACCATAACATTTCAGTTTTGTTCTGCTGGTGTATTTTTTATTTAATGTTTTATTTCATATTTATTTGTTAATATTTGTATTCCCTTTATGTGTGACGAATAAACAAACAAAAAAAAAAGTTTAGATTTTAGTAAATGCAGTTTAATAAGCATAAAATGGAGTTGGCTATTAGAATATGTTAACAGAGATTTTAACAAATTTATTATTTTTTTTAACTATAAGCATTTTTCTTCATTTAAAAGTTATATAAAGTTTGCATAGGTTTCTGTTTGGAAAAAAAAAATCAGTCTAAGTTAGTTCTTTTTGGTCAGAATTACAATTGTTCCAAACTTCTTGAAATGCAAGACTCAGCAGGACTCCTGTGCTCCATCACCCTCCTCTTCCTCTTCCTCAGCTCTGAAAAACCTCTTTCTTAACCCGCTCAAGCATGACGCTAACCGCTCCAGATTTCCAGAGCTTTAGAGAAACCGAAAACGTATTTCATTTCACAAGATCTACCATCAATGTGAGCGGTCTCTGGAACTACGACTGGTTGAGGAGCTCTGCTAGCGCTCTCAGGGGGTTCTCACCACCGTGCTGATCTTCTTCTTCCCGTCGGAGGCTCGGAGGAGACACTTGTTATCCGCCGGCTCGAACGACTCCGCGTGGCCTTTCCTCGGCACCGGCTTCGTCCTGCCGTCATCTGAGGAGCGACACGATAACCATCACTGACACGTCTCACTCGCCTCGGAAAGTTTATTTGTGTAGCACTTTTCGTACGCGGGGTAACTCAAAGTGCTTGCATTAGAAACCAGGAACAAAACGAAAGTACATTCAATAAAATCAAGCATTAAAATAAAATAAAAAACTGAAAATTAAGACATAGATTAAGATGTGAAGTGCAGAGGTAAAACAGTTGTTGGATGTTGGTGCTCAGTCGACAAAAGCTCAACTAAACAGGAGAGTCTTTACCCTGGATTTAAACGTGACTAAAGTGTTGGCACCCCTGATCTCCTCTGGAGCTGGTTCCTCTGTGGGCCGCTGGAGAACTAAAGTGTTGGCACCCCTGATCTCCTCTGGAGCTGGTTCCTCTGTGGGCCGCAGGAGAACTAAAGGAGGATTCACCCTGAGTGGAATTAACCCGGGGTAGATCTCATTTATCTGCTCTGAGGATCTCAGCTCTCTGTTTGGTGTGTATTCTCTGATCTTCTCTGTTAGGTGTTTAGCTGCTGAGTTATGTTTGGACTTATATACGAGCAGCAGAACTTTAAAATCCATTCTGAAGGAGACCGGCAGCCAGTGTAGAGACTGAAGAACTGGAGAGATGTGTTCTGACTTTCTAGTTCTGGTTAGAATTGGACGAGCTGGAGATGTTTGATGCTGTTTTTGGTGAAGAGCTCTGAGAAGAGCGTTCCAGGAGTCCAGCTGCTGGAGATGAACGCATCAATCAGCTTCTATACATCTTGTCAGAAACATTGCAAGAATCAGATGCTTTGTTTCCAAAGATGGTAAGAAGCTGATATGGTCGTTGCGTTGACGCAGCCATTGAAACTGAGATCCCTCAATAAATATTAGGGTCTTACTGATCCAAACCAATTTTTCCTGATTAGACACAGTTTGGTGACGTGTTAACAATTAAAAAAAGAGGACTATAACTCTTCAGGTTTATTTCTTATCCTCCATATATATATATATATATATATACATACACAAATTATGACTAAAACAAATAGAGCTGCACGATTCTGGATAAAATGAGAAACTTGATTTTCTTTTTTGTTGCTTAGAATAAAGATTACAATTTTGACTTTTTGTTAAAGATGCAAGCCTGTATCTTAGGTTATAAAACAGCAAAACGATTGCAATAAAATAAGACACAACACTCTGCTTAAAATGTAAAGAAAAATAATTGAAAAATAATGTAATGACGTAAAGAAAAATTATGATAATTAAACGTGAGGAAAGTAAACACACCAGCGTATTACATCAGAGTGAAGCGAGTTAAAGACTCTTAGCAAGAGACAATCGTCTATCGTGAACGCTTCATGGTTTCATGCAGCCTTACATTTCTTCAGCGTGATGAGGATGCTCCCACTGCTTCTGCACTTCTGAAAGAGCCGAGTCAGTTCCGTCAGAAACTGAAAACACAGAGAGACAGTTCCGTCAGAAACTGAAGACACAGAGAGACACTTCCGTCAGAAACTGAAGACACAGAGAGACACTTCCGTCAGAAACTGAAAACACAGAGAGACAGTTCCGTCAGAAACTGAAGACACAGAGAGACAGTTCCGTCAGAAACTGAAGACACAGAGAGACAGTTCCGTCAGAAACTGAAGACACAGAGAGACAGTTCCGTCAGAAACTGAAGACACAGAGAGACAGTTCCGTCAGAAACTGAAGACACAGAGAGACAGTTCCGTCAGAAACTGAAGACACAGAGAGACAGTTCCGTCAGAAACTGAAGACACAGAGAGACAGTTCCGTCAGAAACTGAAGACACAGAGAGACAGTTCCGTCAGAAACTGAAGACACAGAGAGACAGTTCCGTCAGAAACTGAAGACACAGAGAGACAGTTCCGTCAGAAACTGAAAACACAGAGAGACAGTTCCGTCAGAAACTGAAAACACAGAGACAGTTCCGTCAGAAACTGAAAACACAGAGAGACACTTCCGTCAGAAACTGAAGACACAGAGAGACAGTTCCGTCAGAAACTGAAGACACAGAGAGACAGTTCCGTCAGAAACTGAAAACACAGAGAGACAGTTCCGTCAGAAACTGAAAACACAGAGAGACAGTTCCGTCAGAAACTGAAAACACAGAGAGACAGTTCCGTCAGAAACTGAACAGAGAGACAGTCAGAACTGAGACAGACAGTTCCGTCAGAAACTGAAAACACAGAGAGACAGTTCCGTCAGAAACTGAAAACACAGAGAGACAGTTCCGTCAGAAACTGAAAACACAGAGAGACAGTTCCGTCAGAAACTGAAGACACAGAGAGAAACTTCCGTCAGAAACTGAAGACACAGAGAGACAGTTCCGTCAGAAACTGAAAACACAGAGAGACAGTTCCGTCAGAAACTGAAGACACAGAGAGACAGTTCCGTCAGAAACTGAAAACACAGAGACAGTTCCGTCAGAAACTGAAAACACAGAGAGACAGTTCCGTCAGAAACTGAAAACACAGAGAGACAGTTCCGTCAGAAACTGAAAACACAGAGAGACAGTTCCGTCAGAAACTGAAAACACAGAGAGACAGTTCCGTCAGAAACTGAAGACACGTTCCGTCAGAAACTGAAGACACAGAGAGACAGTTCCGTCAGAAACTGAAGACACAGAGAGACAGTTCCGTCAGAAACTGAAGACACAGAGAGACAGTTCCGTCAGAAACTGAAGACACAGAGAGACAGTTCCGTCAGAAACTGAAAACACAGAGAGACAGTTCCGTCAGAAACTGAAGACACAGAGAGACAGTTCCGTCAGAACTGAAAACACAGAGAGACACTTCCGTCAGAAACTGAAGACACAGAGAGAACAGTTCCGTCAGAAACTGAAGACACAGAGAGACAGTTCCGTCAGAAACTGAAGACACAGAGAGACAGTTCCCGTCAGAAACTGAAGACACAGAGAGACAGTTCCGTCAGAAACTGAAAGACACAGAGAGACAGTTCCGTCAGAACTGAAAACACAGAGAGACAGTTCCGTCAGAAACTGAAGACACAGAGAGACAGTTCCGTCAGAAACTGAAGACACAGAGAGACAGTTCCGTCAGAAACTGAAGACACAGAGAGACAGTTCCGTCAGAAACTGAAGACACAGAGAGACAGTTCCGTCAGAAACTGAAGACACAGAGAGACAGGTCCGTCAGAAACTGAAGACACAGAGAGACAGTTCCGTCAGAAACTGAAGACACAGAGAGACAGTTCCGTCAGAAACTGAAGACACAGAGAGACAGTTCCGTCAGAAACTGAAAACACAGAGAGACAGTTCCGTCAGAAACTGAAAACACAGAGAGACAGTTCCGTCAGAAACTGAAGACACAGAGAGACAGTTCCGTCAGAAACTGAAAACACAGAGACAGTTCCGTCAGAAACTGAAAACACAGAGACACTTCCGTCAGAAACTGAAAACACAGAGACAGTTCCGTCAGAAACTGAAAACACAGAGAGACAGTTCCGTCAGAAACTGAAGACACAGAGAGACACTTCCGTCACAAACTGAAAACACAGAGAGACAGTTCCGTCAGAAACTGAAGACACAGAGTTACAGTTCCGTCAGAAACTGAAGACACATATGAGACAGTTCCGTCAGAAACTGAAGACACAGAGAGACAGTTCCGTCAGAAACTGAAGACACAGAGAGACAGTTCCGTCAGAAACTGAAGACACAGAGAGACAGTTCCGTCAGAAACTGAAGACACAGAGAGACAGGTCCGTCAGAAACTGAAGACACAGAGAGACAGTTCCGTCAGAAACTGAAGACACAGAGAGACAGTTCCGTCAGAAACTGAAGACACAGAGAGACAGGTCCGTCAGAAACTGAAGACACAGAGAGACAGTTCCGTCAGAAACTGAAAACACAGAGAGACAGTTCCGTCAGAAACTGAAGACACAGAGAGACAGTTCCGTCAGAAACTGAAAACACAGAGAGACAGTTCCGTCAGAAACTGAAAACACAGAGAGACAGTTCCGTCAGAAACTGAAAACACAGAGAGACATTTCCGTCAGAAACTGAAAACACAGAGAGACAGTTCCGTCAGAAACTGAAGACACAGAGAGACAGTTCCGTCAGAAACTGAAAACACAGAGAGACACTTCCGTCAGAAACTGAAAACACAGAGAGACACTTCCGTCAGAAACTGAAGACACAGAGAGACACTTCCGTCAGAAACTGAAAACACAGAGAGACAGCTTCCGTCAGAACTGAAACACAGAGAGACAGTTCCGTCAGAAAAAAACAGCAGAAACCTGAAGACACAGAGAGACAGTTCCGTCAGAAACTGAAAACACAGAGAGACAGTTCCGTCAGAAACTGAAAACACAGAGAGACAGTTCCGTCAGAAACTGAAGACACAGAGAGACAGTTCCGTCAGAAACTGAAAGACACAGAGAGACAGTTCCGTCAGAAACTGAAGACACAGAGAGACAGTTCCGTCAGAAACTGAAGACACAGAGAGACAGTTCCGTCAGAAACTGAAGACACAGAGAGACAGTTCCGTCAGAAACTGAAAACACAGAGAGACAGTTCCGTCAGAAACTGAAGACACAGAGAGACATTCCGTCAGAAACTGAAGACACAGAGAGACAGTTTCCGTCAGAAACTGAAAACACAGAGAGACAGTTCCGTCAGAAACTGAAAACACAGAGAGACAGTTCCGTCAGAAACTGAAGACACAGAGAGACAGTTCCGTCAGAAACTGAAAACACAGAGAGACAGTTCCGTCAGAAACTGAAAACACAGAGAGACAGTTCCGTCAGAACTGAAGACACAGAGAGAAACTTCCGTCAGAAAACTGAAGACACAGAGAGACAGTTCCGTCAGAAACTGAAAACCACAGAGAGACAGTTCCGTCAGAAACTGAAGACACGAGAGACAGTTCCGTCAGAAACTGAAAACACAGAGAGACAGTTCTGTCAGAAAACTGAAGACACAGAGAGACAGTTTCCGTCAGAAACTGAAAACACAGAGAGACAGTTCCGTCAGAAACTGAAAACACAGAGAGACAGTTCCGTCAGAAACTGAAGACACTGAGAGACAGGTCCGTCAGAAACTGAAAACACAGAGAGACGGTTCCGTCAGAAACTGAAAACACAGAGAGACGGTTCCGTCAGAAACTGAAGACACAGAGAGACGGTTCCGTCAGAAACTGAAGACACAGAGAGACGGTTCCGTCAGAAACTGAAGACACAGAGAGACGGTTCCGTCAGAAACTGAAGACACAGAGAGACGGTTCCGTCAGAAACTGAAAACACGAGGACAGTTCGTCAGAAACTGAACAGAGAGACAGTTCCGTCAGAAACTGAAAACACAGAGAGACAGTTCCGTCAGAAACTGAAGACACAGAGAGACAGTTCCGTCAGAAACTGAAGACACAGAGAGACAGTTCCGTCAGAAACTGAAGACACAGAGAGACAGTTCCGTCAGAAACTGAAGACACAGAGAGACAGTTCCAGTCACAGACAACAGTTCCGTCGAACAAGACACAGAGAGACAGTTCCGTCAGAAACTGAAAACACAGAGAGACAGTTCCGTCAGAAACTGAAAACACAGAGAGACAGTTCCGTCAGAAACTGAAAACACAGAGAGACAGTTCCGTCAGAAACTGAAAACACAGAGAGACAGTTCCGTCAGAAACTGAAGACACAGAGAGACAGTTCCGTCAGAAACTGAAGACACAGAGAGACAGTTCCGTCAGAAACTGAAGACACAGAGAGACCAGTTCCGTCAGAAACTGAAGACACAGAGAGACAGTTCCGTCAGAACTGAAACACAGAGAGACAGTTCCGTCAGAAACTGAAGACACCGAGAGACAGTTCCGTCAGAAACTGAAGACACGAGAGACAGTTCCGTCAGAAACTGAAGACACAGAGAGACAGTTCCGTCAGAAACTGAAAACACAGAGAGACAGTTCCGTCAGAAACTGAAAACACAAGAGAGACAGTTCCGTCAGAAACTGAAAACAAGAGAGAACAGTTCCGTCAGAAACTGAAAACACAGAGAGCAGTTCCGTCAGAAAACTGAAAACACAGAGAGACAGTTCCGTCAGAACTGAAACACAGAGAGACAGTTCCGTCAGAAACTGAAAACACAGAGAGACAGTTCCGTCAGAAACTGAAGACACAGAGAGACAGTTCCGTCAGAAACTGAAGACACAGAGAGGACAGTTCCGTCAGAAACTGAAACACAGAAGAGACAGTTCCGTCAGAAACTGAAGACACAGAGAGACAGTTCCGTCAGAAACTGAAGACACAGAGAGACAGTTCCGTCAAAAGACAGAAACTGAAGACACAGAGAGACGGTCCGTCAGAAACTGAAGACACAGAGACAGTTCCGTCAGAACTGAAAACACAGAGAGACAGTTCCGTCACAACTGAAAACACAGAGAGACAGTTCCGTCAGAACTTAAGAACCAGAGAGACAGTCCGTCAGAAACTGAAGAGGAGACAGTTCCGTCAGAAACTGAAGACACAGAGAGACAGTTCCGTCCGAAACTGAAGACACAGAGAGCAGTTCCGTCAGAAACTGAAGACACAGAGAGACAGTCCGTCAGAAACTGAAGACACAGAGAGACGTTCCGTCAGACTGAAAACACAGAGAGACAGTCCGTCAGAAACTGAAAACACAGAGAGACAGTTCCGTCCAAACTGAAAGACAAGAGAGACAGTTCGTCAGAAACTGAAGACACAGAGAGACAGTTCCGTCAGAAAAAGAAGACACAGAGAGACAGTTCCGTCAGAAACTGAAGACACAGAGAGACAGTTCCGTCAGAAAATGAAGACACAGAGAGACAGTTCCGTCAGAAACTGAAAACACAGAGAGACAGTTCCGTCAGAAACTGAAAAACACAGAGAGACAGTTCCGTCAGAAACTGAAAAAACAGAGAGACAGTTCCGTCAGAAACTGAAAAACACAGAGAGACAGTTCCGTCAGAAAACTGAAAGACACAGAGAGACAGTTCCGTCAGAAACTGAAGACACAGAGAGACAGTTCCGTCAGAAACTGAAGACACAGAGAGACAGTTCCGTCAGAAACTGAAAACAGAGAGACAGTTCCGTCAGAAACTGAAAACACAGAGAGAACGTCGTCAGAAACTGAAGACACAGAGAGACAGTTCCGTCAGAAACTGAAGACACAGAGAGACAGTTCGTCAGAAACTGAAAAACAGAGAGACAGTTCCGTCAGAAACTGAAAACACAGAGAGACATCCGTCAGAAACTGAAACACAGAGAGACATTCCGTCAGAAACTGAGACACAGAGAGACATTCGTCAGAAAATGAGACAGAGAGACAGTTCCGTCAGAAACTGAAACAACAGAGAGACAGTTCCGTCAGAAACTGAAAACACAGAGAGACAGTTCCGTCAGAAACTGAAAACAAGAGAGACAGTTCCGTCAGAAACTGAACACAGAGAGACAGTTCCGTCAGAAACTGAAGACACAGAGAGACAGTCGTCAGAAACTGAAGACACAGAGAGACAGTTCCGTCAGAAACTGAAACACAGAGAGAAACTTCGTCCGAAAATGAAGAACAGAGAGGACACTTCCGTCAGAAACTGAAAACACAGAGAGACAGTTCCGTCAGAAACTGAAGACACAGAGAGACAGTTCCGTCAGAAACTGAAGACACAGAGAGACAGTTCCGTCAGAAACTGAAGACACAGAAGACAGTTCCGTCAGAAACTGAAGACACAGAGAGAAAGTCGTCAGAAACTGAAAACACAGAGAGACAGTTCCGTCAGAAACTGAAAGACACAGAGACAGTTCCGTCAGAAAATGAAAACACAGAGAGACAGTTCGTCAGAAACTGAAAAAACACAGACAGTTCCGTCAGAAACTGAAGACACAGAGAGACAGTTCCGTCAGAAACTGAAAAACACGAGAGACAGTTCGTCAGAAACTGAAAACACAGAGAGACAGTTCCGTCAGAAATGAAGACACAGAGAGACAGTTCCGTCAGAAACTGAAAACACAGAGACGCACAAGCTTCCGTCCGGAAACTGAAACAACACAGCAGAGGACAGTTCCGTCCGAACTGAAAACCACAGAGAGACAGTTCCGTCAGAAATGAAGGACACAGAAAGGACGTTCCGTCAGAAACTGAAGACACAGAGAGGACAGTTCCGTCAGAAAATGAAAACAAGAGAGACAGTTCCGTC
>UELW01000415.1:0-13759 GCA_900490495.1 Danionella dracula
AAACGCAGCAGTTCGTCAAACGGCCTTTGGATGGCGCTTTATAGCGCCACCTGAAGCGGTTTTGTAGCTTTTGCGCACCAGGTTATCGTAGGCGAATGAAATTTGGTACACATGTAAATGACCAAGCTGGCAACTTTTACTAAAAAACCCATTTTCCAAAATTGACGGGAAGACAGATATTTGCAAAAACCTCAAAAAAGTGTGCGTTTTTCGCTCGTTTTAAACTTTGACGAACTCCTCCTAGGCGAAATGTCTAATCAAGCTGAAATTGATGTGGTTACTCATAACACATTAGGGAAAAAAGTTATCAAAAGCTAAGAAGTACGTCAAATGGTCTTGGTGGTGCCACAGCAAAGTTCACCCTTCAAAATTGTGGAAAAAAATTTACATATTATGGTCTGTATCTCTTTTCAAGATAATCCACTATCAACAAAAACGCCTGGTATGATTAGCCTTAACAGGCTCAACAAAAGCATATGCATCACTGTGACTGCGCTCCAAAAAATTGGCTGCTACAGTGCCTCCTTACTGCCCCCTTAAATGCTACCAAAATCTTCGTTTTAGCAGTTTTGACCCAATTGAACATGTTAGAAAAGCCCACCAAAATTTGTTTCGAAGGTCAAAAAACTCGAAAAAGGCCGGGAGGCGGTGCTTTTCGCTCCGGCGGATGCATCGTGCGAGACCCCTTCCATCGCTGCTTGCAGCTTTAATTATTAGGGCCCGAGCACGCCAGCGAAGCTGTGCGGCGAAGCCCTATTGTATCTGTTAGGATTATTATTAGGGCCCGAGCACGCCAGCGAAGCTGTGCGGCGAAGCCCTATTGTATCTGTTAGGATTATTATTATTATTATTCTTCGCATCTGCGCCAAACGCAAATTCACCAACTAGGCGTGCTCGAAAACTCACCAAATTCGGCACTAAGGTCAAGCTCGCAAAATTGCGATCTGGCAAGTCGGCGTGATCGTAGCATAAAAAATGGCTCTACAGCGCCCCCTTGAAAAACCGGGGTCCCCCTGCCAGTTCGACCTACAGTCACGAAAATCGGTACACATATGCACCACCTCTAGCCAAGTACAAAAGTCTCTGACAGGTTTTCGCCAAATCGTACAGGAAGTCGGCCATTTTGAAAAAACCCAAATTTTGAAAAAACATCACTTGCACTTGACGAACTCCCTAGGAAAATTGCCAGATCGAGCTGAAAATTGGTGTGGTTACTCGGGAGACATTTGGATGAAAAGTTATCAAAAGCGCAACAGTACGTAAAACTGGTCTTTGGGTGGCGCCCCCTCGAATTTCACCCTTCAAAAAATGTGCCGAAAATTGACATAATTTTTGAGTATATCTCCGTTCTAGTTTGTCCGTTGTCCACGAAAACGGCCTGACATGATGAGCTTGGAAGGCTGAATAAAGTGATAGGCCGCAATAGTGGACGTCGCTCTAAGAGTGCCTCTACAGCGCCCCCTGAATGTTACTAAAATAGCATTTTTAGCTGTTTTGACACCTAACATGTTAGAACCCCCACCAAATTTGTACCTAAACCGCATCCTCAATAATATAGTAATCTGACACTGTTTGTACAACTTTACTTGTGGACGACAGCGCTGCAGCGCCACCTAGTATGCGAAAACGAAGCTCATCCATCTCGCATTTTTGAAACTAACTCCTCCTAGGAAAATTGCCAATCGAGCTGAAAATTTGTCTGGGTGACTCTTAAGACAGTATAGGACCAAAAGTTATCAAAAACGCAGAAGTTCGTCGCACGGTCTTCTGTGGCAACCGATTCGAATTTGAGCTTTCTCAAATGTATGGGGAGTATAATGGTACTTGTTACTGTACCTCTCACATCCGTCATCCAATCAATGTAAAAATTGTATGGAATGATGAGCTCACCCCTCAGAACAAGTAGATATGCTTACTTGATAATACACTCATAGCGCCTCCTGCTGGCTGTATGAATTCCAAGGGAATACTAATGTATTTGTTGCTGTATCTCTTACATATTTAACTCAATGTACATGACAAAAAATTTGAATGATGAGCTGGTAATTCTTAATGGAATAATATGCTCATGGCATGAGACTGTTTATAGCGCCACCTGGAGGCTTTCTGAAAGTGTTTAAAATAGCTGTTGTCAATAGGCAGTGAATGTAAAAAATGTATTAAATGATGAGCTTACCCCTCAGAACAAGTAGATATGCTTACTTGATGATACACTCATAGCGCCTCCTGTGGGCTGTATGAATTCCAAGGGATACTAATGTATTTGTTGCTGTATCTCTTACATATTTAAGTCAATGTACATGACAAAAATTTGCAATGATGAGCTGGTAATTCTAAATGGAATAATATGCTCATGGCATGAGACTGTTATAGCGCCACCTGGAGGTTTTCTGAAATGTGTTTAAATAGCTGTTGTCAATAGGCAGTGAATGTAAAAAATTTATGGAATGATGAGCTTTACCCCTCAGAACAGTAGATATGCTTACTTGAATGATACACTCATAGCGCCTCCTGCTGGCTGTATGAATTCCAAGGGAAATTCATGTATTTGTTGCTGTATCTCTTACAAATTTTACTTAATGTACATGACAAAAAAAACATAAGACCAGGGGGCGGCATCTTTGGATCCCGCGGATGCATCATGCGAGGGCCCGCCCATCGCTGCTTGCAGCTTTAATTATTATTATTATTATTCTTTGTCCGTGTTTTTCGTCGCAGATTTCACCAACTAGACGTGCTCGAAAACTCACCAAAATCGGCACTAAGGTCAAGCTTGCAAAAAATAGCGATCTGGCACAGTCGGCGTGATCGTAGCATAAAAAATGGCTCTACAAGCGCCCCCTTGAATTTTACCAAAAAACATGTTTCAGCTGTTTAGACACCCTTAACATGTTCGAACATCACCCAAATTTTGCATCAACCTCATCCTCAATAAATAAAGTAATCTGACACCGTTTTAAAACTTTACTGTAAACGACAGCTCTGCAGCGCCCACCTTGAAGGCGAAAAAGCTCATCTCGCATTTTAACGAACTCCTCCTAGGAAAATAGCCAGATCGAGCTGAAAATTGGTGTACTTACTCGGGAGACCTTTGGGATGAAAAGTTATCCAAAAGCCGCAGCAGTTTGTAAAACGGTCTTTGGGTGGCGCCCCCTCAAATTTCACCAATCAAAAATGTGCATGCAAATTGACATACTTTTGAGTATATCTCCGTTCTAGTTTATCCGTTGTCCACGAAAACGGCCTGACATGATGAGCTTGGAAGGCTGAATGAAATGATAGGCCGCAATGTGACCCGCTCTAAGATTGAGCTCTACAGCGCCCCCCTAAATGTTACTAGAATAGATGTTTTAGCTGTTTTGACACCCTTAAACATGTTAGAAACCCCACCAAATTTAACCTAAACCTCATCCTCAATAAATATAGTAATCTGACACGTGTTTTGTACAACTTTACTATGGACGAAGCGCTGCAGCGCCACCTAGTATGTGAAAACAGCTCATCATCGCATTTTAACGAACTCCTCCTAGGAAAATTGCCAGATCGAGCTGAAAAATTTGTCTGGTGACTCTTAAGACAGTATGGACCAAAAGTTATCAAAAACGCAGAAGTTCGTCGCACGGTCTTTCTGTGGCACCGCTTCGAATTTGAGCTTTCTCAAATGTATGGGGATAATGGTACTTGTTACTGTACCTCTCACTCCTTCATCCAATCATGTCAAAAAATGTACGGAATTGATGAGCTCACCCCTCAGAACAAGTAGATATGCTTACTTGATGATACACTCATAGCGCCTCCTGCTGGCTGTATGAATTCCAAGGGATACGAAGGTAGTTTGTTGCTGTATCTCTTACATATTTAACTCAATGTACATGACAAAAAATTTGCATGATGAGCTGGTATTCTAATGGAATAAGTATGCTCAATGGCATGAGACTGTTATAGCGCCACCCTGGAGGCTTATGAAATGTTTTAAAATAGCTGTTGTCAATAGCAGTGAATGTAAAAAATTTATGGAATGATGAGCTTACCCCTCAGAACAAGTAGATATGCTTACTTGATGATACACGCATATCGCCTCCTGCTGGCTGTATGAATTCAAAGGGATACTAATGTATTTGTTGCTGTATCTCTTACATATTTAACTCAATGTACATGACAAAAAATTTGCATGATGACCTGGTAATTCTAAATGGAATTAATATGCTCATGGCATGAGACTGTTATAGCGCCACCTGGAGGCTTTATGAAATGTGTTTAAAATAGCTGTTGTCAATTAGGCAGTGAATGTAAAAAATTTATGGAATGATGAGCTTATCCCTCAAACAAGTAGATATGCTTACTTGATGATACACTCATAGCGCCTCCTGCTGGCTGTATGAATTCCAAGGGATCCTAATGTATTTGTTGCTAGTATCTCTTACATATTTAACTCAATGTACATGACAAAAAATTTGCATGATGAGCTGGTATTTCTAAATTGATTAATATGCTCATGGCATGAGACTGTTATAGCGCCACCTGGAGCTTTATGAAATGTGTTAAAATAGCTGTTGTCATTGGGCAGTGAATGTAAAAAATGTATGGAATGATGAGCTTACCCCTCAGAACAAGTAATATGCTTACTTGATGATACACTCCATAGCGCCTCCTTCTGGCTAGTATGATTCCAAGGGATACTAATGTATTTGTTGCTGTATCTCTTACAATATTTAACTCAATGGACATGGACAAAAAATTTGCATGATGAGCTGGTAATTCTAAATGGAATAATATGCTCATGGCAGGAGACTGTTATAGCGCCACCTGGAGGCTTTCTGAAATGTGTTTAAAATAGCTGTTGTCAATAGGCAGTGAATGTAAAAAATGTATGGAATGATGAGCTTACCCCTCAGAACAAGTAGATATGCTTACTTGATGATACACTCATAGCGCCTCCTGCTGGCTGTATGAATTCCAAGGGAAATGAATGTATTTGTTGCTGTATCTCTTACAAATTTAACTTAATGTACATGACAAAAAAAAATGTAAGACCAGGGGGCGGCATCTTTGGATCCCGCGGATGCATCGTGCGAGGGCCCGCCCATCGCTGCTTGCAGCTTTAATTATTATTATTCTTCGTCCGCCGCCAAACTCGCAAATTTCACCAACTAGGTGTGCTCGAAAACTCACCAAATTCGGCACTAAGGTCAAGCTCGCAAAAAATAGCGATCTGGCACAGTCGGCGTGATCGTAGCATAAAAAATGGCTCTACAGCGCCCCCTTGAATTTTGCCAAAAAACATGTTTCAGCTGTTTAGACACCCTTAACATGTTCGAAACATCACCAAATTTTGCATCAACCTCATCCTCAATAAATAAAGTAATCTGACACTGTTTTTAAAACTTTACTGTAGACGACAGCTCTGCAGCGCCCCCTTGAACGCGAAAAAAGCTCATCTCGCATTTTAACGAACTCCTCCTAGGAAAATAACCAGATCGAGCTGAAAATTGGTGTGCTTACTCGGGAGACCTTTGGGATGAAAAGTTATCAAAAGCGCAGCAGTTTGTAAAAACGGTCTTTGGGTGGCGCCCCCACGAATTTCACCAATCAAACATTGTGCGAAAATTGACATACTTTTTGAGTATATCTCCGTTCTAGTTTATCCATTGTCCACGAAAAACGGCCTGACATGATGAGCTTGGAAGGCTGAATAAATGATAGGCCGCAATGTGACACCGCTCTAAGAGTGGCTCTACAGCGCCCCCTGAATGTTACTAAAATAGATGTTTTAGCTGTTTTGACACCCTAAACATGTTAGAAACCCCACCAAATTTAACCTAAACCTCATCCTCAATAAATATAGTAATCTGACACTGTTTGTACACTTTACTTTGGACGACAGCGCTGCAGCGCCACCTAGTATGCGAAAACAGCTCATCTCGCATTTTAACGAACTCCTCCTAGGAAAATTGCCAGATCGAGCTGAAAATTGTCTGGTGACTCTTAAGACAGTATGGACCAAAAGTTATCAAAAACGCAGAAGTTCGTCGCACGGTCCTTTCTGTGGCACCGCTTCGAATTTGAGCTTTCTCAAATGTATGGGGATAATGGTACTTGTTACTGTACCTCTCACATACTTCATCCATCAATGTCAAAAACGTATGGAATGAATGAGCTCTACCCCTCAGAACAAGTAGATATGCTTACTTGATGATTCACTCAATAGCGCCTCCTGCTGGCTGTATGAATTCCAAGGATACTAATGTATTTTTTGCTGTATCTCTTACATATTTAACTCAATGTACATGACAAAAAATTGCATGATGAGCTGGTAATTCTAAATGGAATAATATGCTCATGGCATGAGACTGTTATAGCGCCACCTGGAGGCTTTATGAAATGTGTTTAAAATAGCTGTTGTCACTAGGCAGTGAATGTAAAAAGGTATGGAATGATGAGCTTACCCTCAGAACAAGTAGATATGCTTACTTGATGATACACTCATAGCGCCTCCTGCTGGCTGTATGAATTCCAAGGGATACTAATGTATTTGTTGCTGTATCTCTTACATATTTAACTCAATGTACATGACAAAAAATTTGCATGATGAGCTGGTAATTCTAATGGAATATATGCTCATGGCATGAAACTGTTATAGCGCCACCTGGAGGCTTTATGAAATGTGTTTAAAATAGCTGTTGTCATTGGGCAGTGAATGTAAAAAATGTATGGAATGATGAGCTTACCCCTCAGAACAAGTATATATGCTTACTTGATGATACACTCATAGCGCCTCCTTCTGGCTATATGATTTCCAAGGGATACTAATGTATTGTTGCTGTATCTCTTACATATTTAACTCAATGTACATGACAAAAATTTGCATGATGAGCTGGTAATTCTAAACGGAATAATATGCTCATGGCATGAGACTGTTATAGCGCCACCTGGAGGCTTTCTGAAATGTTTTTAAAATAGCTTGTTGTCAATAGTTAGTGAATGTAAAAAATGTATGAATGATGAGCTTACCCCTCAGAACAAGTAGATATGCTTACTTGATGATACACTCATAGCGCCTCCTGCTGGCTGTATGAATTCCAAGGGAAATGAATGTATTTGTTGCTGTATCTCTTACAATATTTAACTTAATGTACATGAGCAAAAAAAATGTAAGACCAGGGGGCGCATCTTTGGATCCCGCGGATGCATCGTGCGAGGGCCCGCCCATCGCTGCTTGCAGCTTTAATTATTATTATTATTCTTGTCTCGCCGCCAAACTCGCAAAATTCACCCAACTAGGCGTGCTCGAAAACTCACCAAATTCGGCACTAAGGTCAAGCTCGCTAAAAATTGCGATCTGGCACAAGTCGGCGTGATCGTAGCATAAAAAATGGCTCTACAGCGCCCCCTGGAAAGATCGGGGTCCGGTTCGACCTACAGTCACGAAAATCGGCACACATATGTACCACCTCTAGCCAAGTAGAAAAGTCTCTTACAGGTTTTCGCCAAATCGTACAGGAAGTCGGCCATTTTGAAAAAAACCCACAATTTTGAAAAAACATCATCTTGCACTTTGACGAACTCCTCCTAGGAAATTGCCAGATCGAGCTGAAAATTGGTGTGGTTACTCGGGAGACATTTGGGATGAAAAGTTATCAAAAGCGCAGCAGTTTGTAAAACGGTCTTTGGGTGGCGCCCCCACGAATTTCACCATTCAAAAATGTGCCGAAAATTGACATAATTTTGAGTATATCTCCGTTCTAGTTTATCCGTTGTCCACGAAAACGGCCTGACATGATGAGCTTGGAAGGCTGAATAAAATGATAGGCCGCAATGTGACACCGCTCTAAGAGTAGCTCTACAGCGCCCCCTGAATGTTACTAAAATAGATGTTTTAGCTGTTTTGACACCCTAAACATGTTAGCAAACCCCACCAAATTTCGGCTAAACCTCAGCCTCAATAAATATAGTAATCTGACACTGTTTGCTACAACTTTACTTTAGGAACGACAGCGCTTGCAGCGCCACCTAGTATGCGAAAAACAGCTCATCTCGCATTTTAAACGAACTCCTCCTAGGAAAATTGCCAGATCGAGCTGAAAATTTGTCTGGTGACTCTTAAGACAGTATGGACCAAAAGTTATCAAAAACGCAGAAGTTCGTCGCACGGTCTTTCTGTGGCACCGCTTCGAATTTGAGCTTTCTCAAATGTATGGGGATAATGGTACTTGTTACTGTACCTCTCACATCCTTCATCCAATCAATGTAAAAAATGTATGGAATGATGAGCTCACCCCTCAGAACAAGTAGATATGCTTACTTGATGATACACTCATAGCGCCTCCTGCTGGCTGTATGATTCCAAGGGATACTAATGTATTTGTTGCTGTATCTCTTACATATTTAACTCAATGTACATGACAAAAAATTTGCATGATGAGCTGGTAATTCTAAATGGAATTAATATGCTCATGGCATGAGACTGTTATAGCGCCACCTGGAGGCTTTATGAAATGTGTTTAAAATAGCTGTTGTCAATAGTTAGTGAATGTAAAAAATGTATGGAATGATGAGCTTACCCCTCAGAACAAGTAGATATGCTTACTTGATGATACACTCATAGCGCCTCCTGCTGGCTGTATGAATTCCAAGGGAAATGTATGTATTTGTTGCTGTATCTCTTACATATTTAACTTAATGTACATGACAAAAAAAACGTAAGACCAGGGGGCGGCATCTTTAGATCCCGCGGATGCATCGTGCGAGGGGCCCGCCCATCGCTGCTTGCAGCTTTAATTATATTATTATTATTATTCCGGGAATCATTGCGGGCACTTTTCGGGTACCTGAACATATATGAAAAGTCACAGATTTTGCACACGCACAGACCCGGTGGAAAAAATTTCAGTAAAATTTTGGTCCCAAAACTGATTTCTAAAAAATGGCTCTATAGCGCCACCTAACGCGTTTTTACAGCTTTTGATCATCCAGTTTGTCGTAGGCGGATGAAATTTGGTTACACATGTGTAAAGTACCAAGGTGTAACTTTTACTAATTGAAAGTCTATTTCCAAAATAGACAGGAAGTCAGTTATTTCGCAAAAACCTCTAAAAAGGGCGTTTTTTGCTCGTTCTAACTTTTTGGACGAACTACTCTCACAGACTTTATCCAAACATCTCCAAACTTCTTGAGTATCATCATAAGGCATACGGCAATTGATATTGAGAAGCTTGTTCGACTATCATAAAGTATGTGGTCGTGGCGGCGGGCCAATGTCCAAATTTCGACTCGAAACAGGGAAGTTGTTATAACTCGGGCATAGAATATCCGATCGGCTCAACTTGTTTCATTTCTCATCGTAGTCCAAGCCTGAGAACAGATGTACGACGACGAACCGGACATCCGCCATAGCGCACCTAGTGGCCGAGCATTTAAAAGCCTGTTTTCATAGTTTTACCCTTCTATTTCAGCCAGTTGTATTGCCATGCACACTTAAAACTTGTCGCATGCGTTGTAGGACCTTAAGACCTACAAAAAAGTAAAATTGGGTCGAGTTTTGAAACTAGACGGAAAAACCGGATATTTTAGGTTTTATGTAAAAAACAACAGACTTCATACTTTGACGAACTCCTCCTAGGCGAAATAGTCCGATCCAGCTGATAATTGGTTGTAGTTAGTCGTAAGGCATTTGGGATGAAAAGTTATCAAAAAACGCAGCCAGTTCGTCGAACGGCCTTTGGGTGGCGCTCTATAGCGCCACCTGAAGCGGTTTGTAGCTGTTTGCGCAACAAGGTTATCGTAGTCGAATGAAATTTGGTACACATATGTAAATGACCAAGCTGCAACTTTTACCAATAAAAACCCGTTTTCCCAAAATCGACAGGGAAGACAGATATTTTGCAAAAACCTAAAAAAGTGTGCATTTTTGCTTGTTCATCAAAACTTTGACGAACTCCTCCTAGGCGAAATGTCCGATTGAAGCTGAAAATTTGGTGTTGTTTACTCATAACGCATTAGGGAAAAAAAGTTATCAAAAGCTAAGAAGTACGTCCAATGGTCTTTGGAGGGCGCCACAGCAAAGTTCAACCTTTCAAATTGTGCAAAAACAATTTACATATTTTGGACTTTATCTCCGTTCTAGGTTATCCACTATCAACAAAAACAGCCTGCCATGATTAACCTTGTCAGGTGAACTAAAGGATATGCATCACTGTGACTGCGCTCCAAAAATTGGCTGTACAGCGCCCCCTTATATGTGACCAAAAACATCGCTTTAGCTGTTTTTTTAAAGCTGTTGCTCAAGCAGTTTGTCAGAAGCGAATGAAATTTGGTACACATGTGTAAAGTACCAAGCTGCAACTTTTACTAATGTAATCCCTGTTTCTAAAATCGACTGGAATTCGGTTATTTCGCAAAAACCTCTAAAAATGGCCGTTTTGCTCATTCCACACTTTGACGAACTCCTCCCACAGATTTTATCTAAACATCTCCAAACTTCTTGAGTATCATCATACAGGCATACGGAACCTTAAAATTATAACTTTTTTTCAGCCTATCATCAAGTATGTGGTCGTGGTCGCAGCCAAGGTCAAAATTTCGATTTGAAACAGGAAGTTGTTATAACTCGGGCAAAGAATATCCGATCCGGCTCAAACGTGTCTCATTCTCATCGTAGTCCAAGCCTCGAGAACAGGCATATGACAACGAACATCATCCGTCATAGCGCCACCTAGTGGCGAGCATTAAAAGCGTGTTTTTGATAGTTTTACGCTTCTATTTCAGGCAGTGTATTGCATACACACTTAAAACTTGTTACATGCGTGTAGGACCTTAAGACCTACAAAAAAGTAAATTGGGTCGAGTTTCGAAACCGAACGGAAAAACCGGATATTTTAGGTTTTATGTAAAAAACACAGACTTCATACTTTGACGAACTCCTCCTAGGTGAAATGTCCGATCCAGCTGATAATTGGTGTGGTTTGTCGTAAGGCATTTGGGATGAAAAGTTATCAAAAACGCAGCAGTTCGTCAAACGGCCTTTGGGTGGCGCTTTATAGCGCCACCTGAGCGGTTTTGTAGCTGTTGCGCAACCAGGTTATCGCTAGGCGAATGAAATTTGGTACACATATGTAAATGACCAAGCTGCAACTTTTACTAATAAAAAACCCATTTTCCAAAATTGACAGGAAGACAGATATTTTGCAAAAACCTCAAAAAGTGTGCGTTTTCGCTCGTTTTAAACTTTGGCAAACTCCTCCTAGGCGAAATGTCTAATGAAGCTGAAAATTGGTGTGGTTACTCATAACACATTAGGGAAAAAAAGTTATCAAAAGCCTAAGAAGTACGTCAAATGGTCTTGGGGTGGTGCCACAGCACAGTTCAACCTTCAAAAATTGTCGGAAAAAAATTGACATATTATGGTCTGTATCTCTTTTCAAGATAATCCACTATCAACAAAAACAGCCTGGTATGATTAGCCTTAACAGGCTCAACAAAGCATATGCATCACTGTGACTGCGCTCCCAAAAATTGGCTCTACAGCGCCTCCTTACTGCCCCCTTAATGCTACCAAAATCTTCGTTTTAGCTGTTTTGACCCATTGAACATGTTAGAAAGCCCACCAAAATTTGTTCGCACGGTCAAAAAAACTCGAAAAGGCCGGGAGGCGGTGCTTTCGCTCCTGCGGATGCATCGTGCGAGACCCCTTCCATCGCTGCTTGCAGCTTTAATTATTATTATATTATTCCGGGAATTCATTGCGGGCACCTTTTCGGTACCTGAACATCTCTGAAAACGTCCCCAGATTTCTGCACACGCATTCAGGACCCGGTGAAAATTTCGTAATAATTTGGTCCCAAAACTGATTTCTAAAAAATGGCTCTATAGCGCCACCTAACGGCGTTTTTACAGCTTTTGATCATCCAGTTTGTTCGTAGGCGGATGAAATTTGGTACACATGTGTAAAGTACCAGGTGTAAACTTTTACTATTGAAAGTCTATTTCCAAAATAGACAGGAAGTCAGTTTATTCGCAAAAACCTCTAAAAAAGGGCGTTTTTGCTCGGCCTACTTTTTGACGAACTATCTCTCACAGACCTTTATCCAAACATCTCCAAACTTCTTGAGTATCATCATAAGGCATACGGCAATTGATATTGAGAAGCTTGTTCGACTATCATAAAGTATGTGGTCGTGGCGGCGGGCCAATGTCCAAATTTCGACTCGAAACAGGAAGTTGTTATAACTCGGGGCATAGAATACTCCGATCCGGCTTCAAACTTGTTCATTCTCATCGTAGTCCCAGCCTGAGAACAGCGTATGACGACGAACGACATCCGTTATATAGCGCCACCTAGTGGCGAGCATTGAAAGTCCTGTTTTTCATAGTTTTAACCTTCTATTTCAGGCAGTGTATTGCATACACTCTTAGAACTTGTCGCATGCGTTGTAGGACCCTAAGACCTACAAAAAAGTTCATTGGTCGAGTTTCAAAACCGAACGAAAACCGGATATTTTAGGGTTTATGTAAAAAAACGCAGACTTCATACTTTGACGAAATCCTCCTAGGCGAAATGTCCGATCCAGCTGAAAATTGGTGTAGTAGTAGTAAGGCATTAGGGAAAAAAGTTATCAAAAGCTAAGAAAGTACGTCAACGGCCTGGGGTGGCGCTCTATAGCGCCACCCTGAAGCGGTTTTGTAGACTGTTGCGCAACAGTTTGTATAGCTAATGGAAAACTTGGTACACATATGTAAATGACCAAGCTGCAACTTTTCCTAATTAAACCCTGTTTCCAAATCGACAGGAAGACGAATATTCCACAAAACTTCAAAAGTGTGCATTTTCACTCGTTTCAAACTTTGACGAACTCCTCCTAGGCGAATGTCCGATGAACCTAAAACATTGGTGTTGTTACTCATAACACATTAGATAAAAAAGTTATCAAAAGCTAAGAAGTACGTCCAATGGTCTTTGGGTGGCGCCACAGCAAAGTTCAACCTTCAAAATTGTGCAAAAACAATTTACATATTTTGGACTTTATCTCCGTTTCTAGGTTATCCACTATCAACAAAAAACAGCCTGCCATGATTAATCTTGTCAGGGTGAACAAAAGGATATGCATCACTGTGGACTGCGCTCCAAAAATTGGCTGTACAGCGCCCCCTTACATGTGACCAAAAACATCGCTTTAGCTGTTGTTTAAAGCTGTTGCTCAAGCAGTTGTCGTAAGCGAATGAAAATTTGGTACACATGTGTAAAGTACCAAGCTGCAACTTTTACTAATATAATCCCATTTTCTAAAATCAAAACACCGGAATTGAGTTATTTCGCAAAACCCCCTCAAAATGGGCGTTTGCCTCGTTCACACATTGACAAACCCATCTCCACAAAGAATTTATCTAAACATCTCCAAACATTCTTGAAGTATCATCATAAGGCATACAGAACCTTAAAATTGAGAACTGTTTTTTCAGCTATCATAAAGTAAATGGTGGTCCATTGGATCGCAGCCAAGGTTCAAATTGCGATTGAAACAGAAAGTTGTTATAACTTCCGGGCCAATAGAATTTCCGATCCGTCTCAAACGTGTTTCATTCTCATCGTAGTCCAAGCCTGAGGAACAGGCGTAAAAAAACGAACATAATCCGTCATATAAGCGCCACCTAGTGGACGAGCATTGAAAGCCTGTTTTTTAATAGTTTATCCCTTCTATTTCAGGCCTGTATTGCATACACACTTAAACTTGTCGCATGCATAGGACCTTAAGACCTACAAAAA
>UELW01000774.1:0-18166 GCA_900490495.1 Danionella dracula
TATCTGGAACCCGAACAATAACATTTACATATTTTCACGTTATTGAGTCTAATGTCATTATCTGGCAACTCCTAATCACTTTTAAGATTTTGAGCATTTATGAAGTGTCCATGAGGGTTTTCTCAAACTCTGGCAAGCGCTAATCATGACTTTTGAGCATTTATGTACCTTTTCTAATAATATTTTTACATTTATTTTTTAACATTTAGGAGCATTTAGGAGCATCTCTGGCAACCCCAACCAGTAACAAAAACACTTAAGCTATTTGCTTTAGATGGAAATAAGCAAATAAGAGCTGTGAAAACTATTTAAGACCCAGAACAGTGAATTTTAGACATTTTAACACTTTTTAAGCCCCCGCTGAAACCCTGTTAAAACAAAGCATTGAAAAAAAAGTTATTAAAAATGTAGCACTTGCACCATCCCATTCTCTCTCACACTTCTCTTCCAGTCTCTTTTTCAGACTTTTTCAAAGTCCCTTTTTTCTGTGCTTTTCAGGCTGAACGAGGAGCAGATAGCGACGGTGTGTGAGGCGGTTCTCCAGGCCCTGGCGTATCTCCACTCTCAAGGCGTCATCCACAGAGACATCAAGAGCGACTCCATCCTGCTCTCTCTAGACGGCCGGGTGAGTCCACACCCAAAACAACTGTACCTTAACCCCACCGCGAGGTCGTCTTCTTCATATCTCCTGACCCTCGTCTCTCCGCTCAGATCAAGCTCTCAGACTTCGGCTTCTGCGCTCAGATCAGTAAAGATATCCCGAAGAGGAAGTCTCTGGTGGGAACGCCGTACTGGATGGCCCCTGAAGTCATCTCCAAATCTCCATACAGCACTGAGGTACAGAGAAAACAAAGACATTTTAAAGCTAGCGTATGATGTTGTAAAGGTTAATTAAGCACTCTTTAAAACACTACAACGCATACTTTTTGACTCAACCATCATGAAACACACCTGATTGCACTAATTGTGTTCCTCTTGGCTTGCCTGAAGCCAAACTAATAACTGAATAGAGCTGCGCTCTCCAAGACTGGATTTGAAGACCAATGCTCTGGTCAGACCACCTTAACCATTGTTTGTAGCACTTTAGAGCAGTGTTTCTCAAATAGTGGGGGGTGGGTCCATCAAGGGGGGTGCGTTTGACCTCGGGTAACATGCTTTTTATTTTTCTATTTAGATTATTTTACTGTTCTAGAATAAAGTGCAATACTGCTCCACTACATTAGGGGGCAGTGGCGCTCTCATTGGCATTCGCTCGGTGGTGTAGGGGTTTTGTTTGCACTGAGGATGCGTGCTTTGCACACAGTATAGAGTATGTGTAGCAGACCCTCAAGTGACATCATGAATAAATATTTAACATATTTATACGTTAATAAGGATATAGTGTTATACAGAGGTGTACTTATATTACAAATTATATATTATACATGCATTAATTGACAATTAGTTCATGATGAGTTAACATAATGTGGCGATTCAGTGACTTGTATGTTAGAACTATTTTTGAGAATGAGATTACTAAAGGTTTAGCTTTATTTAGTTTAGTTTATACACTCAACATCCTGCAGGGAGGAGCACTCATTACTATCGTCTCGGAAAGCAGGTGTCCCATCATTCTTTAAGCTTGTGCAAAACAGATAAAGCCACTTAAATACAGATGAAATCCCTCTTCACCAGCCATGTAGACCAACACATGGCACATGACTGGTAACAGCAAACTGAAACAAGACAGGACACGAGCACATGGTGGGAAACACTCAACCGGTGCTCAACCTTGGTTGTGAATCCCCAGAAGGATTCAGGAGGAGGAGAGAGAGAGGAGAAAGAGAGAGAGAGAAGGGGAGATAGGAGACAGAAGAGAGAGAAGGCGAGAGATAGAGAATAGAGAAGAAAGAGAAAAAAGGAGAGAGATGGGAGACAGAAGAGAGAGAAGGAAAGAGATAGGAGACAAAGAAGAGACAAAAAGAATGAGAGGAGAGAAAAGGAGAGATAGAGAGGAGAAGTGAGAGAGGAAGGATAGAAAAGAGGAGATAGAGAGAAGGAGGGAAAAGAGCGAGAGGAGACAGAAGAGACAAAAAAGAATGAGAGGAGAGAAAAGGAGAGATAGAGAGAAGAGAGAGAGAGAGGGATAGGAGAGAGAAGAAGAGAGAGAGGGAGGATAGGAGAGAGAAGAGAGATAGAAAAGAGGAAATAGAGAGAAGGAGGGAAAAGAGCGAGAGGAGAAAGAAGAGACAAAAAGAATGTGAGGAGAGAAAAGGAGAGAGATGAGAGAGAGAGAGAGAGAGAGAGACAAAGATAGGAGAGAGAAGAGAGATAGAAAAGAGGAAATAGAGAGAAGGAGGGAAAAGAGCGAGAGGAGAAAGAAGAGACAAAAAGAATGCGAGGAGAGAAAAGGAGAGAGACGAGAGAGAGAGAGAGAGACAAAGGTAGGAGAGAGAAGAGAGATAGAAAAGAGGAAATAGAGAGAAGGAGGGAAAAGAGCGAGAGGAGAAAGAAGAGACAAAAAGAATGCGAGGAGAGAAAAGGAGAGACAGAGGGATAGGAGAGAGAAGAAGAGGAGATAGAGAGAAGGAGGGAAAAGAGCGAGAGGAGACAGAAGAGACAAAAAGAATGCGAGGAGAAAAAAGGAGAGACAGGGAGAGGAGATGAATTAAGGAGGAGTTAATAATGATACGTAGTCTTCTCAAGTTGATTATTGAGGAGAAAAATAAAATTCCAATCACCGGACTCTAAAGTTCCTAATTAGTTCATTACTATCAGACTTTACTCGGGGCGGCACATCATCAATAACTGATCCTTTAATAATTATCTTATAATTATTGGTTACATTTCTGTATCAACTAATGATGATTCATGACACCAAAATGTAAAAGTTACCCAACTGATTCAACGCATATTTTTAGACTAACACAAGGCACAACCAAATGTACTAAACATCGTAATGTTTCGACTGACTGTTGTCTGTGCGAGTCTGGTTCGGTTGTGCTGTAGCTATCGGGTCTACGTTAACCCTAGTGTTGTGTACCTCGTGGGGGGTTGTGTTGGATGAGCAGGTGGACATCTGGTCTCTGGGTATCATGGTGGTGGAGATGGTGGACGGAGAGCCGCCGTATTTCAGTGAAACTCCGGTGGCGGCCATGAAGAGGTTAAGAGACGAGCCGCCGCCGACTGTTCGACACCTGCATCAGGTACAGAGAACACGCCCGCCCCGAAGCCACACACAATTACCCACAAAACCTGGCGCAAGCACTTCAACAGGACTTCTAAGAAAGTTTTATAAGAAGTTACTTTACATCTCTCAAACTAAAAGTGGCTCGACTCTTCAGACCAGGCATTCATTCCATCGGACGCCACTTTTTTCCTTTTTACTGCTTTTGGAACATCTTGTCATTTTTGGAACTATTGATTTTTTTTAAATACAGTACTATTGGTTGAATGCAATATTTTTTTTATGCATTTATGTTTGGATATTTTCTTGCACTTAGATAAAACTGCATATATTTTTATTACATTTGCTTATAGCCGATCATGAAAAATGTACGTTTTTGGATTTTTGAGGGCTTAAGGGTTAATAAGTGACTCACATCAGACCAGCGTAGAAACCTTTCACATAAACAACCTTTTGAGTAAACAACTTTGATAAACACTGGATCCGTCCATCTTGAGAGGTAGATTAGCACAATTCAGTTGCGGCTTGTTTTTTTTTATTTAATACTCTTTAAATATGCAATGTTTTACTCAAGAAAAATAAATCAAGTTTTTTTATTTCTGCTTAAGTTAAAGTTCACCTTCTAAAAACTGCCTTCAATGGTAGAAATTCGCGAAAACAACTCAATTACAGTAGTGCGAGGTAATGTAACTTAATGTAAACTTTTGATGTGGGATCTTTATGCGCAGATAAAGTCACAACACGGAAACCTAAAGTAATTTAAACAAAATTAACCATTTTTTAAGGTGTCAACAGAAGAAGATTTGGGAAAAAATGTCCAGAAAAGCTGTACACAATGATTATTTTACAATTATTTAAAACATTTCGTTGAACACCAAGAGTTTTTTATTTCTATTTTAAAATGTAACAACCTCTTAATGGAGCTCAGGAGCTCACTTCAATAAGCATCTGTAATGTTAAACAAACTATATTTAGTTATTTTTCTGATCAATTCAGGTGTCTCCGATGCTGAAGGATTTCCTGGAGCGCATGCTGACTCGTGATCCAATGGATCGAGCGAGCGCCACTGATTTGCTGGAGCATCCGTTCCTTCTTCAGGCCACGTCGCCGCAGTGTCTAGTGCCTCTGGTGGAGCAGTACCGCAAGCGCATGTCCCGGTGCTGATGCGTGCTTCCCAAGAGACGAAACACAGAGTGCTTCGAAGCAGAACTAAATTTAAAGTGCAAATGCCCAGATTGAAAGAAGTCACAGGAACTCCTGCAGCGATGAACTGAGCGTAAACTTGTTTAAAGAAAGTGCTGCTAAAGAAACAATTGAGGCACGTAAGTTGGGTTTATGCAAGAAAAACACAAAAAACGTTTGGACCAGACCCAGACCAAGTCACGTTTCAAGAGATGAGACAAGAAACAACTGCATCGATGTTTTGAAACTTGTTCTATACCGGACGCACTAGAATCGATGTTTGAAACTGGTTCTATACCGGACGCACTAGAATCGATGTTTGAAACTGGTTCTATACCGGACGCACTAGAATCGATGTTTGAAACTGGTTCTATACCGGACGCACTAGAATCGATGTTTGAAACTGGTTCTATACCGGACGCACTAGAATCGATGTTTGAAACTGGTTCTATACCGGACGCACTAGAATCGATGTTTGAAACTGGTTCTATACCGGACGCACTAGAATCGATGTTGAAACTGGTTCTATACCGGACGCACTAGAATCGATGTTTGAAACTGGTTCTATACCGGACGCACTAGAATCGATGTTTGAAACTGGTTCTATACCGGACGCACTAGAATCGATGTTTGAAAACTGGTTCTATACCGGACGCACCTAGAATCGATGTTTGAAACTGTTCTATACCGGACGCACTAGAATCGATGTTTGAAACTGGTTCTATACCGGACGCACTAGAATCGATGTTTGAAACTGGTTCTATACCGGACGCACTAGAATCGATGTTTGAAACTGGTTCTATACCGACGCACTAGAATCGATGTTTGAAACTGGTTCTATACCGGACGCACTAGAATCGATGTTTGAAAACTGGTTCTATACCGGACGCACTAGAATCGATGTTTGAAACTGGTTCTATACCGGACGCACTAGAATCGATGTTTGAAACTTGTTCTATACCGGACGCACTAGAATCGATGTGTGAAACTGGTTTCTATACCGGACGCACTAGAATCGATGTTTGAAACTGGTTCTATACCGGACGCACTAGAATCGATGTTTGAAACTGGTTCTATACCGGACGCACTAGAATCGATGTTTGAAACTGTTCTATACCGGACGCACTAGAATCGATGTTTGAAACTGGTTCTATACCGGACGCACTAGAATCGATGTTTGAAACTGGTTCTATACCGGACGCACTAGAATCGATGTTTGAAACTTGTTCTATACCGGACGCACTAGAATCGATGTTTGAAACTGGTTCTATACCGGACGCACTAGAATCGATGTTTGAAACTTGTTCTATACCGGACGCACTAGAATCGATGTTTGAAACTGGTTCTATACCGGACGCACTAGAATCGATGTTTGAAACTTGTTCTATACCGGACGCACTAGAATCGATGTTTGAAACTGGTTCTATACCGGACGCACTAGAAATCGATGTTTGAAACTGGTTCTATACCGGACGCACTAGAATCGATGTTTGAAACTGGTTCTATACCGGACGCACTAGAATCGATGTTTGAAACTTGTTCTATACCGGACGCACTAGAATCGATGTTTGAAACTGGTTCTATACCGGACGCACTAGAATCGATGTTTGAAACTGGTTCTATACCGGACGCACTAGAATCGATGTTTGAAACTGGTTCTATACCGGACGCACTAGAACCGATGTTTGAAACTGGTTCTATACCGTACACACTAAAAGGCAGACAACACACAGAGGGAAGTCATCTCTTCCAGTGAGCTCAATGCAATAGGAGCGAGTGAACCAAACTCCCAAGACAAAATGAATTTACATATGGAGCAACCATTAAACATTCGTCAAACATGAGATTAGAGTGATTCTATTGTCAAATATCATTGTTTACTGGAAGGAAAACACCCTTGACATACAGCCAAAGGCGTGAAAAGCAAATAAACAGACAGGTTTAGAAAAATACCCAGTGGCCAACTTCACCAGCAAACACTAAACTACATAAAATATTAAAGGTGTTTTTGGACAAACATTGAATTGAAGCCGCGTGCATCCAACATAAGAGTTTTTACTCCAAACATGTCCTGCTGCTGAGCAAGGAAGCACAGACCTGTTTCCTCATGATGAATACTTAACGTGAGACACCCCATGGAAGAGAAAATCAAGTATTTATTTATTTACATTTGTACTATAAGTGAAGCTTTACCTGCTCGGTGTAAAGCTCTCTGGAGCGAGAACAACAGATGTTCTCGTGTGTCAAAACCATGGTTCGAATGTTCAGTAAACCTCAGAGCCAAACAGCAGAGAGCGGTTACAATATCTGTATATTTTTGGAGATATGAGTGGAACATGTTTGAAATATCTTTAAAAAATTACATGAAATGAAGCTCGGCTCCTCTGATGATGCAATACTAAAAGTGCAAAAAACAAGAGTAATGCCAGGCGTGAACCGAAAATGAACAAACAACATTTTTACATGACTTAGAAATCTTGTGGTTTTAGGGGAAAAAAAGGGAACATAAATTCCCTTTTGTGGGTTTGTGCTTTTGGGAATATGTGGAAAAAAATTGGAACTTGAAACTATTGAAATGTGTTATTTTATATAAACATAAAACTACCGTGAACTACACAATGAAACACCCGAATCAAATAAACAGGATTTAAAAAAACAGGAACAAAATGAAACATGAGTGAAACATGCTTCTTGGAAATAGTGGACAAATAAATTTAAGACCTGGATCAAATAAGAGTATTTTAGGAAACAGCGGAAAAGAATGAAACCTGCTTCTTGGAAATAGTGGACAAATAAAATTTAAGACCTGGATCAAATAAGAGTATTTTAGGAAACAGCGGAAAAGAATGAAACCTGCTTCTTGGAAATAGTGGACAAATAAAATTTAAGACCTGGATCAAATAAGAGTATTTTAGGAAACAGCGGAAAAGAATGAAACCTGCTTCTTGGAAATAGTGGATTTAAAAATTCAACATTAAAGCCAAACATTCATTCATTCATTAATTCATCTTCATGTCGGCTTTCTTCCCTTTCGGGGTCGCCACAGCGGAATGAACCGCTAACTCTCTGGCATATGCTTTACGCGGCGGATGCCCTTCCAGCTGCAACCCATCGCGGGGAAATGAAGCCAAACAAAATAGGATTTTATGAAACAGTGGAACAGAATGAAACAAGTGAAACGAGCTCTTGGGAAACCATGAAGTACAAAATGAAACATCAGAATCAAATGAGATGGCTTTCAGGAAACAGTGGAACAGAATGAAACAAGTGAAACATGCTTCTTGGAAACAGTGGACTTAAAAATTTAAGACCTGGATCAAATAAGAGTATTTTAGGAAACAGTGGAACAGAATGAAACTCAAGTTAAACATTCTACTGGGAAATTTTGGACTACAAAATTAAACACTGGAGGCAAACAAATAGGATTTTATGAAACAGAATGAAACAAGGGAACATGCTCTTGCGAAAACATGTAAACTTCACAATGAAACACCTGAATCAGATGAAACAGCCTTTTAGGAAACAGAGGAACAGAATAAAACAAGTGAAACGAGCTCTTGGGAAACCATGGACTACAAAATGAAACATCGGAATCAAATGAGACGGCTTTCAGGAAACAGTGGAACAGAATGAAACAGAAGTGAAATGTTGTTTTGGGAAACATGTGCACTGAACACATGAAACTCTTAACGTCTGCTTTCAAGAAAAGTTGAAACAAAATCAAACACCGGTGAATCTTGCTTTTGGAAATGTGAATTAAACACCGAAACACCTGAAAGGGCCAAGATGTCATTTTAGGAAAATAATTGGAACAAAACCAAAAGTCTGTGAAACATGCTTTTGGCTAAGCTGTGGACTACAAAGAAACACAGGAATAGTGTGAAATTCTTTTATGGACCAAATGAAACCAGTGCTTTTTTCAAAATTTTCTCAAAAACTATGAGCAGCACGAGTGAGGAACTACACACAAGCTCCATTCATACTGAAGATCGACTCATATTTTGCTTATTTATAATACATATATTTATATTATGATCTAAATGTTGATTTAATGTATGTTTCCTCTATTATTTGTCGAACTGTTTACAGAATATATTCATAAATTATTTAATAACGTTATTTAAATGTCATGTGAAATGGTTATGTTTTATTGCACCCGCTAATCAATCTTTTCCAAACCTAGCATGACCTACTTTATGCTCATCCAATTTATTCTGGAGTGCTTTACACGGTACAGATCACATCAAAGGGGCTTTACGACCGGGTTCTGCAAGAAACGGCATCAGGAATAAACCTGAGAGCGTCTTCTGTTAAGGTTCAAGCCATTCGTGAGGAGTATAGAGACTATGCAGGCTTCTAATCAGAAAAGCTGATGGTACTGTAAAGACATTTTTATATATTTAAGTACATTTTTTTACTTAGATATTCATATTTACTTTAACTTAAAGGGAAATGAACCCTCTTCAGTGAAAGATGGGGTGGAGAACAACCCTAAAACACGCTGAATTTAAACGCATTTTAGTCATACCCAAGTTCATTACATTGTCAAAGATTTGTAGAATTTTCATATTCTGAAGTGGTTTTCATACCTTAAAGCTGGCTTGAACATGTTCTTTCAGAAATGGCGATGAATTAATGTTGACTGTTGCGTTGCAAAGCATTTTTATGAGCCATTGTAAATACTCAACTGACGAGCGATTATTTTTCCAGTGGATTGATCAGCATCTGCTTTTGAAAAGATGCTCTGAAAAGTTTTGTAAACCTTACAAATATACATTTTGAGGCGACTTCTGATGTATCAAACTACTTATATATGATCACATTATGTCGATATTTAAAGAGAGAAAGTGTATTTTGAGGAAAAGCTGTGCGTGTGCGTGTGATGTCGAATGCTGTTCATGGTGATCTTTTCACATTCAACCTGTTGTACTGTGACTTTCCTAAAGTTTGATACAGGAAGAGTAAAAGAGTGTACTTAAACTTACAATTGTGTCAGTTCGTGTTGATTTGTGTTTGCTGAAAATATTTAAATTATGATCAATGTTTTTTTTTTATGCAAAGCTGCCGTATCATGTAAACTGGACATTTCTTTTTTGTTGTTGCATGTTTTAATATAGTTTACTTCATCAAAAACATGCAGCCAGGCCCAGTAGCCAAAACTCCACCCACTAACCAATCAGATGAAGTGCTAAAGCAGCTCATCTCAATGAAGCACGTATGCGCTGACTGACTCGGAAGTAACCGTAGCAGAACCGCGTCGATAAACAATGATGGAGTGTTTTGAATGTAATGGACCAAAAGGGTTTTTGGCGCTCCAAAAGATAAACGTGTGAATGCAGTTGGAAGAACAGGAGGTACACTGCTCGTTTTCTGAAGCACAAGCATTTGAGGTGATTCAAAGACATTGTTTATGATAAAGGCTGCCTTCTAAAGGTTATTAAGGGTGAAGCGATAGTCTAGACAGGTCAAATATTATGCTTCAACAAAAAATTATTATATAAGGGCATGATATGGCACCTTTAAGCAAAAAATACCAGTACCAATAGCCTTAATAAGGATTGAATTGATGGTAAACATATTCTCAATTGAGAGTTAATCAAAGCAACTATACTATGTAACTTGTCATTTCTGCCCCCTACAGTTACAAACGTGGTAGTGTCTAATAACAACTGTCCTGAAGAACTTGACTACTTCATGAACAGGCATAAATGAAAGGTCCAGATATAAAAAACACCTGTAAAGCAGAGAGTTTAACTGCATAAGAGTTTACTAAATTATATACATCACCAGCTTTCCCTTCTCTTTTCTTTCATTGCAGCGAAGCTGCAAAAGCTGAGTCAATATTCACCCTAGTTCACAGGTGTCAAACTCAATTCCTGTAAGGCCACAGCTCTGCATAGTTTCACGCTACCCTTAACTGAACACACCTGATTCCTTTAATAAGCTCCACGTGGCTTGTTACTCATCTCTCTCTTGAAATATGGTTGGAACAAAAACCAGCAGTGGCTCCGGTCCTCCAGGTCCTCCAAGTGCAAAAGCAGAAGACGCTAGAGAGCTTTGACAATATGTAATTAAAGCTAGTGTGCGCACTTGGAAAGTAAATTCTGTACATGTCATTTTTTCAAAAGAGTGCTTTCACGCCTTCAGTCTTGAAAATCCCAGTGGAAAGGGGCGTGGTTTATTGGGACACCAAAGACCAAGACTTTCATTAAAAGAATAGTTACTGTTAAAAGAATAAACTGTGCTCATTACATTCAAATGTTTCGATAAACAGTTAATTTTCTGTACTCATAACATAACTTCATAATATATATATATTATTTATTTATTTATTTTTGTCACCGGGCCCTTTTAACCAGTAATAGCTGCTTATAGTAATTTTGACATTTAATTTTTTGACATTGATCATTTTTTTAAACAATGTTACATTCAACGACAGAACTGTACTGTTTTACAGGTTCTATTTATTTTAAATTTATAATGTATAATAATAATAATAGTCATTTAATTGAGTTATTCTGTCACATGTGCTCATTTTACGCCCACTAACAATTTTTTGTGTTTTCTGTATATAGTCATTTTTCTAGATTTTATTTTGAATTCAGTCCTGTCTGAGTGACTTACAGCACTGGGTGTGTCTGGGTAGCTATATCTATAGCACTAAATTATAATATTTTTATTTGGGGATTAATAAAGTGATGTGTCATATTCTAATATTCAAGCCTCTGTGCTTTCCGCGCAGCTCTGTGGGCCGCTACAGCCACCTTCACCTTCAGCTCTGATCTAGGAACAGCGAGAGAACACTTATCAGCAAACAGCAAAGTGTTAGAGAAGCCTTTATTGATGAGGTGATTAATTGTTAACTTACTCAAATCTAAGATCTTACTTCACTGCCTTAAACCGAATAACTGCAACTAGGCAAGGCAAGTTTATTTGTGTAGCACATTTCGTACACAGGGTAATTCAATGTGCTTTACATTGGAAATAAAGAATTAAAAGAAAGTATATTTAATAAAAAACAAGCATAAAAGTCCAATAAAATCATAGTGATTACAACCAGAAAATTGAAAAACATTGATAAAAACAGATTACGATGTGAAGTGCAGAAATAAAATAGTTGTTTGGACGTTGGTCGACAAAAGCTCAACTAAACATGTGAGTCTTTAGCCTGGATTTAAACATGACTAAAGTGTTGGCACCCCTGATCTCCTCTGGAGCTGGTTCCTCTGTGGGCCGCTGGAGAACTAAAGTGTTGGCACCCCTGATCTCCTCTGGAGCTGGTTCCTCTGTGGGCCGCTGGAGAACTAAAGTGTTGGCACCCCTGATCTCCTCTGGAGCTGGTTCCTCTGTGGCCCGCAGAAGAACTGAAGGAGGATTCACCCTGTTTGGAATTAACCCGGGGGAGATCTCATTTATCAGATCTGAGGATCTCAGCTCTCTGTTTGGTGTGTATTCTCTGATCTTCTCTGTTAGGTGTTTAGCTGCTGAGTTATGTTTGGACTTATATACGCGCAGCAGAACTTTAAAATCTATTCTGAAGGAGAGCGGCAGCCTACTACTCACAAGAGCCAGCCGGGAAAAACTCACTCAGGAAAAAAAATCCCTCCTTTCCCATCGGAACTCTTCAAATGATAGATTTAAGAGCCGCTGCGCGGGGAAGCGAACTGTGAATGCCACAGAAGAGTGTTTTTCTGTCGCCGAGGACTCATGACTCAACCCTATTTTCATGCTTCATCATCCACTTGTTTGCACGTTCCAGAAGAACGTTCACATTTTCACAAGAGTAACACAAACGACCAAGTGTTCTTCAAACATTAACGCTTTAATTTCTTTATTCGATTAGTGTTCTATCAAAATACAGCTTTCGTTAACACACACGTATACAGAAGCTTTACATATTTTTGACTTGTTGGAGAATACAAAATACGCAGGCTGCAAGGATACAAAAATACACAAAATCAGCATATACTTGAATGCATTTGCACAGAGACTGGTAGCGTCCATAAATACATTAATCACAGAAGAGGTCCAATCTACAGCGAGTTAAAGCTCTTGAGAGGTTCATTTAAAGAGAGGTCTATAATAATTCCACCGCAGAACGATGGAACGCAGCTGGTATTGATCAAACACTTCATCTAAACAGAACATGGAACAGTAGATAGTGTGCACACGGGGAAGAATTGTAAGGGTTTATCTTTAGAAAACGAGGGACTTTAGACAAAAAATAAGGGTGTAAACAAAATGTGAGTTCAAAGATGGAATAAAGGTTGAAAAAAGTTAAGTATTAGGTGTCTCTACATCAAAAGAAGAGCAAAACAGTAGCAAAAACAAAATATTCAAAGCAAATACATTTTTAAATTGGCGGTTAAACATATTGTGCTCAAAGGTGAGTTTGGTTTTTGTCAAATTATTTGTTGTTTTTTTTTATGTGAAAAAATGAAATTATTCCCAACAAAATCAGTCAGACATATAATTCATCGATCCTTCACTTATCAATCCTGCTTATACTCTAAATAACGGGCTACAACTAATCACCAGTTTATCACACAAACTCTACAAACAATAATATAATATATGGTAAATAGTATAAATAATATAAATAGTAATATTCCTATTTATTCCTCGTGTTGGAATCTGTTAAGTCGTTCTCCAGATATGGCTATAGTAACATCTAGCATAGCTTAGCATAGATAATGGATTCGGATGGCACCAGTAGCATTGTAGTTCCAGAGAGGGTAGCAAAATGTTCCAGCTTTTTCTCATTTAAGCAAAAACCTTCCTGAACTGATATTGTAAAGGACTACATTAGAGCCAGAGCTTTAATGAAGTCCCCAGCTAGCGTTTTTACCAGTGTTGCAATTAACAGTATAGTGTAAATAGTATAGTGCATGATATAGTATAACTTTATATAGTATGCTTTACTAGAAAGATATGATTATGTTTACTTGACTTTTACGAAAATGGTGAGTTCACTTAAAACATTGAAGTTTTGGTAAACAAGTTTGAATAAATATTTGAGATCATTATTCAGATTTAATTGAAATAAACATGCATGTCCATGAGCACGCTCTGGGACACACAACTCCACTCCCCCATACGTCCGAACCTTGCTTACGCACATGACCCGAGGACAGCGGTTTAAGCAACGGTTAACGTATTAATTAAGATAATTAAAAGTATTTTGTGCACTTAAGATCTGTAAATGTGATTGCCTGTAAATTGATTACGACGTCTTCATTTGATAGTAACCGTTACAAAGAATTTTAAATTCATGATTAGTGTCTTTTGTTCTTTTGGTCAGCTTGTTCAGTTAAGTCAGCATTACTTAAAATGGAATATCAAGTTACATGAACTTGATGTAGTAAGCCTACTATAATTTGATATAACATGATTTGCTGTTAAAGTAGATGAATTAAATTTACCTGTACCTTTTTGCTATGATATCTGGGACTACAATGCAATTGGTGCCATCAGAATCAATGATCTATGCTATGCTATGCTATAAGGCTGTATCTGAAGAACGGTTGAAAAGATTCCACATTGGTAAAAAACTAAAAATCAAGAAAACTATAATAGCTTGAGGTGAGATAGAAAAATTAGCCGATGTTGAAAAAGAGAAGAGAGTTAATTTAATTAATATTTTGGAGCCTATTAAAGTTGTTAGTGGGTTCGAATTAGAGTAGCGCGAGCCCCGGAGAGCTCATTGTGGAAATTTCATAGGAACATTAAACGTCAGTCTGGTCTTGACCAAATAGCACTAAATGTTTAAGTGTTTTAGTTAATGAAATGTTGAATTTTTACTCCTTTGGAAGAAATTGCACGTAAACTAAATGGAGAGATGAAATTATGGTATTTTACTGTTAGATGTGCGTGACGAGGCATTTAACAGGTAACACTTGAGATCTTTGTTATCAAAGTTTCTATGAAAAAAACTTTAAAACAACAATAAAGTTCAACAATCTGATTTGGAATTCAATATAAATTTAAAAGTCACAGAAAAATGTTGGTATTATTTACTGATTTCCCCCTAATTTAAATGTTAACAAAAGCAACAAGCATGCAGAAATAATGAAATTAGGCAAAGAATGTTTAGAAAAAAACTCTGTATAAAATATGAATGTTTTACTTTAAAAAATTCACAGGTACCATCTGAGAATGATCAAAGGATCAAATAGTTATTTTAAAAGACTTGGTAATTGAGTAATAAACTTTTAAAGAAATGTTATAGTTGAATTTAGTCTAAATCTGTCCATAAAACCCATAAAGTACATAAATAACAAACCTGCATCAATGGCTGAGATCAGGTCCTTTAACAATATAGATAATATAATAATATATAATTCATTTATTATAATATAATTTAAACAATATAGATTCGATTCTTTCACATAATAGGTTTACAAACGTGAAACTTTTTTGTTAACCGATCATTAAAAATAAACTCTTAAAAAAACTATTTCTTTGACGCACTGCGTTCATAAAAGTGCAAAGGCATTCATTATTTTTAGGTCAAATACTGAAAAAAAAAGAATCTAATTTTTAAGCAGATTACTTTTCACTAAATTGCTTTTAATTTGCTAAACATAAAGTTACATAAAGTTTATTTGTGAAAGCAGTTCTGATATTTACTTTAATCTAAGTTTGATTAGTTTCTCTCTGTAAATGTTAGACGGGACGCTTTCAGTCAGAAATTAAATCAATAAAAAGATCAATAAAATCTTCAGTCTAAGTAAGATTTGAAAAAGCAACCAAGAGGACACCTGAGAGCTCCCTGGGTGTCCACCGGAGGCGCTGCCCTCACCCGGAACTCACTCAGGATCTGAAAACCAGCGCATTGTTCTCAAATTCACAGCGGACGGCGCTGATGCTGTCCACGCTGGGCTGGCTGTTCACCCTCGGGTGCGAGAGGGGAAAGGTCTCGGAGCGGGACATCCTCCCCCTGGTGCGTCCAGGGTCACCGGGGCCCCTCATTGAAGTCAGGCGCGGTGACGCGGCGCAGCAATCTGGTTCCAAATCCTGCAATCCCGGAGGAGCGAGGTTTGGTCCTCTCGGGCGCCAGATCCTCACGGCTCACCGGGAGTTTCGGCATTTTGGGAATAGACGACTTGAAGGTGTCCTCAGAGTTCCTGTTGTAAAACCTCGCCACTAACGGCTTCTCATCTGAAGGGAAGCTCTTTTGAACGACGACGTTGACCTGTCGATTCTCGAACTCACCTTGGTAGGATTGTTTTCGGAGGTCGAAGTTGATCGATCGAGGTTTCCCCCAAACTTTAGCTTCACCGTCTGCACACCTGCCATCTCTGAGCGATATCTGCTTTGAGTTCTGCATCTGCTTCGAAGCGAACAGAGAATCTGATCTCAGGTGGCTTCCCTCAGACCTGAGGCGAATCCTCAAACTGTTGCTCTCCCCAACGTGGAGCTGCCTCTGAAACAGCGTCGGCAGGATGTCCTCGTGTTTGCTTGGAGCTGGCTTGGAGAACCTCTCCAAGACTTGTTTAGAGAGTCGACTGGGTCTGCGGAGATCTTGCAGCATCTCCGCAGAGCTGTTTGTGGGACTCACCATCTTCTTTCCACAGCCGTTGAGCGCTTCCACACACTGGTTGTGCCCGAAGAATTCCGCCACTTGAGCTGCAGTGTGTCCCGCATGGTTGATTTGGTCCAATCTCAACCCGAGCTTCTTGAAGGCACGAACCAGGAACTCCAGGATCGAGCTGTGCCCGCCGCAGGCGGCATACATCAAGGGACTGTTCCCCCACGAATCGGTCAGCTCCGGATCAGCATTGAACTGCACCAGCAGCTTCACCGAATCCAGATTCCCATGTTCGCATGCAAAACTCAATGTTGTGCGTCCCTGGTCGTCCCGAATATTGACATCAGCACCCTTCTCAAGCAACAGTTGGGTGAATTTGGCTCTGGAGCCTTGCTCTTGAAGACAGACAGCATGCATTAGAAGCGTTCGCCCGTTTTCAGCCTTCCCGTTGATGATTCGTCCATCCAAGGCGTCCAGGACGAAGCGAGCCAGATGGACTTTCCCGCTCTGCATGGCGTCCAGGAAAGTAGTGGTGCCAGATCCCTGACACAGATCCTTGGGCCTCAACATAGTCACCAATCGGGATCGATTGATTAACAGGCGACCTGGGGAGAAAGCTTGATCCGAGCGCCTTTAGTTCACGGTCACACAGCTCAAGAGTTTGAGTCTCATCTGCGAAGAGTGTGTGTTTTTATACCTCCTTCAGTCCTTCCCTCCATCCCTCCCGGGGGTTGCTACGGTAACAGGCATCAGAGAGCGGCGATGCTGATGTTGCTGCTCATTCACAATCAGCTCTTCTTTCTTTTCTCTGTCGGGAGCGAGAGATGCACTCATTCACTGACAAGAATTACTCAGCGCTGAACACATGGCCTTGTTTTATTCCTCCGTCCAAGGGAGAAAAGCTGTTGCCGGAGCAACAGTGATAATGGCCTTCGCTTTGTTACTCCTCTTGGCTTGCTTTTAAAACTATATTTATATGCAGAACCATGGAGCACGTGGAGGAGGTTATTAGGACAGCTGAGCTGAAAAACAATCAAACATAAATGTTTCTTTTTGTTTATCAAAGTTAGATTTGGAGTGGCTTTTATTGAATGGACAGCCTCAGATTTGCAACCATCGTGATTTGTGAGAGAGGTGCAGGAGGAGGATGGCATGAGGCCAGGATCCGCACTAAGAATGTCACTGAAACGTAGTTTTATCCACCAAAAACTGAAAATCAGTTTTTCATCAACTGATCAGTATGAGAACAACATGCAAGAGTGGACTTGCAATGTCATCCTCAACTTAATCCAAGATGCTGTGATGCTAAACTACATATTTAAGGTATTTTGAACTGTAAGTGAACGTAGTCTCCAGACCGGGACGATCTAGGAGTCAGTATTCTTCTAATCAAAACCAGTTTAAAGAAGTTGTTTGAGTCAACAGTAAATGTTTTCAATAATTTCCGAAGTTATCGAATATATTAAAGTAGCAAATGAAAACAAAAATGTCATATTAGAGTTTTAATGTAATGGTTTTTGTTTCTGAGCTGACGAACAGTATGAAATACAGTAAGATAAACACATCATGTGTGGTCATTTTTAAATAAAGTAAAATTTTTGGGGGGGGACACGCAATGTTTGCGTCACAAAGTACTAAAATAAATGACAAAACCTAAAGCTTTTGAACTTTCATGCAGGTAAGAGTTAAACACTATCTACATTAACAAAAGAATTTATATTATTTCCTATATTGACTAAAATAAATAATAAGGCACCCTTTATTGACTTATATAAAATGTTTTATAGCTAAAACGTCAAAACATCAACAACTCTAAACTGAACAGAAATGATCCCAATCTGAATACTTTATTAATAATAAAAAAAGAAAAACGTGATTATATCAAGCGACATTAAATACTAATGTTCATTACGAGCACTGAAAGTAGTAATTCAGAATAATTACATTAGAAAAGCAAAGTTACAGCCCTGAAATAATGTTTAGATTCACGCTTTGGTGAGCTACCTCTCATCTGTCTATCAAACGAGTCGTCTTACAGCGTTTCATCTGAAAGAGAAGCGAGGAAATCCACTCTCTGAAGGATTATTTATGTAATTGCAGAGCTGGTTTTGTCCACAAACATAACTTACAATGTAAAAAAATGCCCACAACACCCTTTGATAGAGGGACATTAAATACGTTTCCGATTGGTCGACGTGACTAGGTATAGAATTATCTCCACCCATTGGGCTGGAATTCTCTTTTTCTGCCTTTACATTGAGCCCAAGCACCTCCGACCAACCAATCAG
>UELW01000775.1:0-30747 GCA_900490495.1 Danionella dracula
AAGAGGAGACAGATAGAGGGAGAAAGAGAGAGAGAGACAGATAGATAGAGATGAGAGGGAGAGAGAGAGAGAGAGAGAGAGAGAGAGAGAGCAAACAGTTTGTACAAATGATGAGTGGAAGAGCTTGGTTACTTGGTCAAAGTTTATACTTTGATTGAGGTTTTGTGTTTTAAATCGGGAAGCATTTCAATTGAGTTTCTAAAAAAAACGAGGTTAAAGTGACTACTTGAAAGATGGAAAGATCTCAATGGTTTCCTCAGTGGATTTCCAGACAGCCACTACTGCAGAGTTTGTTTCGTTCCTAGATCCAAAAACACAGAGACCGTTTGAGCGTCTGGATTGGAGTTGAAGCTGATTGAATCAAGAGATGATGGTGATGATGATGATGGTACCAATTTGGTACGCGAACACGGTCGGGTTTCCTTCACTAAGGGGTCCGGGAAGACACAAAGTCATGTCAACACGGCTTCCCAAGTTCCGCTGCAGGAACACAAACGTCTCAGGTGCTGGAGGACCAAGTTGTCTTGTATTTGTACCATCAATGAGGTTTGCTTAGATATCCGAGATAGATAATAGAACCCAATAATCCACACCATCTAGACGTAAACCTAAGAAAAGTTTGCTTGGGACAGTCTGTCCAGGATTTCTGCAACAAACTGCAAATGTGGACCTTTATGCTGAAGTCCCAAAAGGCCATGGTTGCACAAAGGTTGTTCAAAATGTCAACGTGGCTTCTCAAGATCCACGGTGAGATGAAGCAAATGTCTTAGTTGTCTTAGCAAATGTCTTAGTTGTTCAAGGACCAAGCCGCCTTGTATTTGGAGCTCATGAAGTCCATGCCCAGTAGTGTCAAGAAGGTCTACTAAAATTGTAGACAGAAACCCAATTCATCTAGAAAGTGGAAAACCTAGAATTCTGTCCAGCATTTCTGTAAGGAATTGCAAATGTGGACCTTTATGCTGAAGTCCCAAAAGGCCAAGGTTACACAGAGCAGACAAGAGGACAGAAAAGGCAGAAGGGACAGGTCGTAAAGGGGATGAAGGTGGATATTATATAGATGGCAAAGAGGGTTGAAACTATCACCACTAACTCTTTGGCGCTGTCATTTACAGAAGGACTTTCCAGACTGCATGAAGCCTCATCCTAGTTCCATTTTGGATGTTGGAAATGTGTCTATCTTAGATGTTGGAGGACCAAGTTGCCTTGTATCCGGACCGTCAATGAGAATTATAGATAGATATCCAATAATTCAAACACTTTAGAAGGCTAAAACCTAAGAAAAGTAGTCTAGGGACAAACTTTCCACATTTGTTCAAAATGTCAATGCAGCTTCCCAAGTTCCACGGTGAGATGAAGCAAATGTGTCTGTCTTAGGTGTTCAAGGACCAAGACGCCTTGTTTTTGGAGCGTGTGAAGCCCATGCTCATACTCAGTGATGTCATGTAGTGTGGTGTCATCATGTGGTGTCTACTAATGTTGTAGACAGAAACCCAATTCATTTAGAAAGTGGAAAACCTAGCAGTCTGTCCAGCATTTCTGCGAGGAATTGCAAACGTGGACCTTTATGCTGAAGTCCCAAAAGGCCAACATGAGCAGACAAGAGGGCAGCACATGCCTTTAGTGCCAACAAGACCGCATCACATTTTTTGCCTCTTATTTTGTTGAAGGCAAAACAGTAATATTTGGGCATTATGTTTTTGGAACTACCAACTCTGGACACTTGATAGAGTGAGAAACTTTCCATAAAAAAGTGCCAAATCCAAAGTTACAAATAGTTGGTTCTTTTTAGATATCTAAGGCAGGAAAAGGATTGTTTACAGTTAATAAATGTATACAGTTTTGGCTTTTTCAATGGTCAAGCAGTGATGCTTACTAAGAGAAGGTCTGAGTCTGCTCTTTGAGAGTTGGTAGAAATGTTGGTAGGCTGAAGGCTCAGGCTGTGAGGGGGATGAAGATGGGAGAAAGGGTTGATGGAGGGTATCAAAAAACCTTGCTCCCAACTAATGGTGCTCCCTCATTGTGGCAGGTAACCTGCAAACAGTGATGCCCTGGTGGATCAGTGACAGCAGAGATACATTTGAAAACAATTTGGGTCAAATCAAGCATTGATATGTTAGAACATGTCCTTTGGTCGGATCTTTTCAGGTTTATATTGGAGGCAGAGCACAGATGTCAATCAGTACAGTTTTTTTCTTCTGTTGTTGAGCCTCTATCGGTGTGGTCTACCTAGAGAGGACCATTGTAGTAGAGAAATTGGCAATACCTCTTGAAGTACCAAAGATGTCTTGTTTCCATCCACCAAGGTGCCATGACATTTTTTTTCTTTTGGAAGGATGTCCTTCGATTCTTCCTAGAAATATGGGATAGTGGTTTGTAGGCAGAGATCATCTTCAGAGAGTCTCTGAGAACTCTGGAACAACCTTCCTGTGGACCCGAGGACTGGCATCAGCTTATACGTCTTTTTAAAAAGCTTGAAGCTCATCTGTTTAGGCAGACGTCAACGTCCCGAATATAAGCAGGCACACTGTTCTTCCAAGTGTTGTTTTGTATTGTTTGACCTTTTGCTTTGTTGTCCTCCGTGTTCATAAAAGGATTTAATGTTCCTTTCACTGTAGCTCAGCGGAGAGCACTTTGGGCTGACCACCTGGTTGTGCAAAAAGCACTGTACAAATATAGTCTGATTGATCGATTGATCGATTGGTTGGTTGACATTAAAACTGCTGCAGTATCTGATTAGAGCTCTTTGTATTGGCATTTTTTTGCAGTGATTAAGCAAGATAGTTTAGAACATGCTTCAGATGTTTTATTACCACAATTATAGTAGATTGTTAAAGCTTTAGATTTGAATGCTTATTAGTTATTTTAAACGTCTAATAGTTTACCCCACACCTGACGTATACGCTGGGAAAAATCAGACATTTGCGCCATCTTGAGGATGACTTTGAAAGTCCAGGCTACATTAAATGGTACCAACCACATTTACACTGTGGCCAGAGAGATCTCCACTGGTCACTGTAGGCTCCAAAAGTAATAAAGGTAGACATAGAGTGTTGTAACAGTGACCTCTGAACCCTTGAAATAGGGTGCTTAGTCAGCTAGCCAGTTGTGGCAAAGCAACCATTCCTATTCATCTGACTGTCCATAGACAGCTGAGGTCTGTGGACCTTCTTCACTGGAGGCAAGCGGACCAATTGCCATCCTCTGGATCTCTAGTACCTCTAGCATGACACTGCTATTGTTGAACTAAAGATTTGCACCGTCCTCTTAGCCACAACAAAACCGGAACACCCCGTGGTTTTAAGCAGGGTTCCCTGCACATTTTAGTTGCAACCCTGCTGTAGTATGCATACTACTCTAGCTTCAGCCAACCAGAGAGGACCCTAATTAGTGCCACAGGTGTGCTTCCTGATGGTTGAACCGAACGTAACCTTGGTTTAGAATTCTGGACTTCTTAGCAGTTGGAGGACCAAACAGACCCCGAAGAGTGCCTGGTGTGGGATAAGGAAATATGTAAGAAAGGCCATCCTACTGCATCTTAGACCACCTCGCCCACCAAATGTTCCCTATGCGCCTTATTGTTTTGGTACATTTTTATGGCAGCACTTCAAGAATCCTGAAGTCATGATCCGATTGGTTGAACTGAACCAGATTTCCGAGAGAAGCGACCATGGTGGTTGTTTTCATTCTGCTGGGAAACAAAGTGCAGCCGCACATTCGAGACGAAGATCTGAGATTGTGTGTGCTGAGAATGGAGGTGAATACATCGAATAACTTGTAGCAAGTACATCAGTTTTTGTAGACATTTCCACAACATGACGCTATGTGTCCTCCAGGGTGGGTCTTAGCCAAAGAAAGCCCGAAACTCTAGACAGGATAGCAAAAACTTCTACAGCAAAATAAAGGGAAAATTGTTTGCATCCACAGAAGCAAAGAGGAAGAAAGGACAACATTATCATGTGACATTATGTGGATGGGTCTCTCTCTCGTGTTACGCTCGAGATGTCCGGGGTTATAGGCATCAAGGCAGAAGTACTGTACAGTACATGATAAGTGGAGCATGTGAGGAGAATGCTAGTGGAAGACACTTGTGCAACACCCTCGTCCTCAGTCACATGGATAAGAAGGCGCAGTGACAGCGCAGAGAGAGAAAGAAAGGACCAGGCTGGGACAAACTCTCTTCGGTGTGGGTGCAAAAGCACTCAATCATTGTCTACTTGTTAGTAATTTTTTAATTAAAGCCTCCATTTATCTTCCTGCCACTTCCCGTCACCAATTCGCCGAGGGGTTTAGAGTAACCGTGAGTAAGCTGCTGAGCAGAGATCTCTCGCTGCGGGAACGGCAGCTACTGTAGGTGAGCACCGTCAGGCCGAGAATGAGAAAGATTCTTATGGGAGGGGATTCTAAAACGTGAGAAAATGCTTCTCTTTCTGGCGCAGTTAAAGTTTGATGCATGTTTTCTGCATGATTTATGCAGATAGCGCAGCACAGACTCCCTGCGAGTGGGCGTGAGTTTGAAGTTGACACACTGTCATGTTAAATATATGAAGTCAGAGCTCCGCGTCCATGTTCGAGTTATTTTTTCCCAGGGTTGCTGGGGTAAAGTCTTTTTGCTGAAAGATGAAGAGTTTGAAGCATAAAGAAAACATCAGAGCTGGCGACAATGGTCCCGCTGTTCGGATTTCCCCAAATGTGCTTTTGCCAGAGCTTTTTTGGGGGGGTCTGGATTATTCATGTGATCGTTCTCCATTTATCTGGGTCACGCCACGACTGGCTTTTCCAGTTAATGATTCTACAGTTAACGTACCAAGTAAACACTATTTTGCCAAACAATTTGCATGGACCGACTAAAGTATAGTTGGTGTAACCCCCACAACTGAAAAAAAACAGCACATGCAAATAAAGCAATTTTTACGAGGCATGCTTGAAAGCAGAGCTTACTTCTCTATGAGGCTGTGTTTGGAGATACAGGAGTTGTGTCTTAATCGTTCACATAAAAGTCAAACGTTTTTATTTTATTTTTATAATTCTAAATTGATTTTTGGAAAACGTGTATGCAGGCCTTTTCTAGAGAGAAATAAATCCAACAAATAATAGCAAAGGTCAGTGAGCACAGATTGGAGCACAATTTACGGCTCTAATAGTAAAAATTGATTAATAAAATACTGCTCTGTGAACCTAAAGTACGAGGATAGACTAAAACCAGGATGAAAACAAGGAGTATGTATCCTTTAGGTGGCGCTGTAATAAAATAAATGTGGTGGATTCAACGTAAGGTTGGTGATGCGTTAAAATGGTACAATTTTAAGGATTGTAAAATTGTAAGGATTTTACAGTTTATATGTTCTGAAAAAAAAGTCTGAGAGGATACTAAAAAAAACCTTGAACAATTAAAAGTGAATAGTTGTTTCCAGTGCACTTACACAAACAACATGCGAATCGAATTAAAATTAATTGAATCCAAAAACAAAAATCTCAGTCGCCTAAGAGTTCTAGCAGTTAAAAAATATTTAATGTATTTTAATATTTAAAATACATGTAAACAAGAGTTTATTTAACTGCGAAAGTCTGACCTCTACTGGAGAAAGCTTGCAAGTTTTGGCAATTAATTGATGTCAGCTCAACAGTCAAATTTGACATTTTTTGTGAAAAATGTACTGGCTTTTACCGTTGAATCTCTGCGCTCGCGCTGCAGATGTTACAGATCGAGGCCGTCGACTGAAAGTACGGATTTTAAGTAAGATAAAAACCAAGCCCTCGTTTTGACACTGCTAGGGTGAATTCATGCTCGGCCTAAAAAGCTCTACAGCCACAACTTCTTTAGTAAAACTAATAAACTCTACAGTTAAGCAGCTTAGAGAGTTCATGACGTACAAAAGCATCCATTTGTAGATGTACAAAAACGGAACAATGATCAATTCGTCACACCAGAAAACAGCTGGAGATGTTTCCCAGAAGAGAAGCCAGAAACGTGCTACCACTTCCTGCGTGTGGCGTCCAATATAATGCGACCAAGCAATTTACGTTTGTAAACATTTCCTTTTCTTGAGGACTACGGTAGCTACTTCGGATGTGATTGAAATGTGCAACTTTAATCCTGTGCAACTCAGTCAGAGATGGTAGCGCTCTTTCGCAGTCTGTGGGGTCAAACCCACCTTCTAGAAAGATTCTGAACACCTTCTGAGCTCCGGACGAAGCCCAGGCTGGGTGTTCAGATCCCAGCGACCCACACGCTGAAAGACTGCGCGTGGAACGTCAGGGTTTCACTTGGCTACGTGATCCTGAGAGTAAAGCGAGGAGGAGAGAGCTGGAACGGTCCATGCGATCGCTCAGATCTGCGTCTGCAGGGGATGCGAGAGGCTGGACGACGACGCTTTGGAGGACATGGAGTGAGACGAGTGCTGAGGTTTGATGCCTCGGCTCCTCATGTACTGCAGGAACTGATCCGGGATCTCTGCGAGGACGTCTTTGGCCAGACGAGCCATGCTGAGGATGTGGTTCCCTCGGCGGTCGACGTAATCCCGAAACGGAACGAACTGGGGAGGAACGGAAGACAGATTTGTGAGGAGCCACTCTCGCCAGAAACCTGACATTCAATAGCATTCACTGAGAATCAGACGGAATGCCAGTGGGCTTTAAACCTGGAATGTAGCATCATATTATAAATTATAAATCGCGAGTGAGACAACAGGTTTCTACGCCAAAACACTGCCAGATTTGTGAAGATGAAAGTCTTTTGAAATATGTAACAAGAACGTTCTGGGAACGTTACCTCTAACGTTGCATAAATGTTAGTTTGTCCAGTTCTCTCCCTCCAATTGTCCAATTTTTTAAAGTTCCGTTAACGTTCTCTGAAGGTTATTAAAACGTATTTAGAACGTTTCGGTGTGACTAATTATATAATTTTCTGAGAATGCTTTTCAACACCATGAGAACATTCATCACTCTCAAAAACCGCTTTAGGAATGTTCTGAGAAAATAATGTTTTTAGTTTAACGTTGATAGAATGTTACTAGAACGTTCATCCGGTGCAGACACGATGGCGTGTGGAGTGTGATGAGAATGCGCAGAAGACAACGAGGTAACACATTTATGTAACAAGAACGTTCTGGGAACGTTAATGCTAACGTTGCATAAACGTTAGTTTGTGTGAACGTTCTCTCAAGGTTATTAAAAACGTTTTTAGAACATTGTCTCCACTTCTGTGTAACTAATAATATTATGTTAATATCATGTTCTGAGAACATTGTTCCCAGAATGTTTTTTCAACACAGAACATTCATCACTCTCAAAAACCGCTTTAGGAATGTTCTGAGAAAATAACGTTTTTAGTTTAATGTTATTAGAATGTTACCAGAGTGTTCATTTGGAAAAGTTCTGAGATAACATTTAGACAATCTTTAAAGAACTTTAGTGAACGTTCCCTGTTCGTTGGAAAAGCCTGGAATGTAGCGTCATATTATAAATTATAAACCGCAAGTGAGACAACAGGTTTCTACGCCAAAACATTGCCAGATTTGTGAAGATAAAAGTCTTTTGAAATATGTAACAAGAACATTCTGGGAACGTTACCTCTATAACGTTGCATGAATGTTAGTTTGTCCAGTTTTTTAACGTTTCGTGAACATTCCCTCAAGATTATTAAAAATGTTTTTAGGACATTCGTCACGCTTAAAAACGCTCTAGGAATGTTCTGAGAATGTTGTTTAGATAACGTTTTTAGTTTAACGTTACTCGAACGTTCTTTTGGTATATATATCTTTAAAGAACGTTAGTGAATGTTCCAAGAACGCTCTCTGTTAGATGGAAAGCGGTTTCCAAATAACGGAAACACTAAATCTTTCCAACAACTCAAGGGATTAAACATGCAAAAAAAAAAACAAGAAAGGAGAAACTGGACACAGACCAAAAGAGGTTCGTAGACCGAGGCCCAAACGGGAGCTCAGGGGCAGCTCTAGCAATAGCAAGGACAAGACAGAAAACAAATAAAGTTACGTAGAATGATTTCCTAAATCTGGCTACAGAAATGCAAGCCGAAACTACTAAAATGAGATGAAACACAGGTGCAGGGACGAGTGGGACACGAGAGGGCTGCAATCCAAATAAAAGGGCCGCATCAAACCAAATCAGAGTGGATTCTTTTATTTCATCTAGCTTCATCTACATTGTAAAGCATTGGTAACGAGTTTAATAACTGGTTTAAAAACTCCCACATGAGTGTGTCTGCGATTTGAAAACTGCCTTCATTCACATTGCGATTTAATTGCAAATTCAGTCCATTTTTTTACCCCACACGGAACTATTGCAAACATTCCCAAAGAGTCTGAAACGAGAGAAAAAGTGTTGAAGCAGGTTTGTCATGTCTCTAATACCTTAAGAGTGAGAGAAGAGTCCCAATTATCTCAATTCCCACGAGTGAGATAACAGCGTTCCACCTCGGCTCCTTCTACACCATAAAGTCAACTCCTAGTGTCTCACACAGGGCTCTCGTCTCCAGCTGCTCAGGAATGAACTCCCCGATGGCTCGCAGGCCGCTTCGCGCCGCAGCCAGGCTGACATACGGACCGCCACGAGCCACGAAGACAATCTCTCACAGTTTGGTTTTTTAACTGGAAAGAAAGCCTCGATTTCCTTGAGCCGTCTGGCTTTTCTCGGAGGCGACCGGCCGAACATCCAAGAATGCAAGAGAGCCTTTCAACGAGACGTTTGTCCCAATCTGACTCGACCCCGCGACCCAGAAGAGAGATGGCATTGAAACGAGGCAGCCATCTTTGACTGTCAGGCGATGGGAGGGACGGGTTACAACATTTTATAAGTAATCGAATTGTTGTCGAGTACATTAAAATTGTAACAGGGTCATTTTGTCTGAAACGGGGGAAATTAATTCATTATGTGCGTAATTTTTGACGTGGGTATTTATTTCAGTTGTAGTACCGGAGATTACCGCTAGAGAGGCGCTAATGAGCTTCAAATGAGAAGTGTTTTAACTCTGAGCGGAATGAAGAAGAGAGTTTTTGGACGTGTACAGGAAGAAGCCTTCCTTTTTCGCTGCATGGAAGAGCTACAGTGGAATGCAAAAGTTTTGGCACCCCTGTAAATCTTCATGAGTTCACTTTATTAATCATTGGTTGTCTTGATAAAAAAAAATTCAGTTAAATAAATATTATAGTTACAACACACAGTGATATTTGGGAAGTGATATAAAGTTTATATGATTTATAGAAGCTTGCAACAATTATTTAAACAAAAATATTCACCAGTTATTTCTGGTCCCACAGCAACTCAGTGTTACATGTGTGAAATGAATAAATACATTCTATTTATTTATTTATAAGAGTAAAGGTAACACCCAGTAAACGTACTTGTTGAGTCAGAGTAAAATAACGTATTGAATAAAAATACTCGAGTAGTTAGTTACTAGATTCGTCTGATCTGAGCGTTCCTAGAAGAGCATCTCGTTCTCGCTCCTCAAAATGATTGACAGAAATAATCCAACCCAGAGTTTCTCTTACAATGATCTCATTTCTTTATCTCGATCTGCTCAAGTGCAGCTAAGTCTTCCGTTATATGAAAATGATTTATAAAAGCGTTATTTTTTCTTATTTATAGTAAACTTGCTGGATAATTTGTGTTTGCGTCTAGCAGCACAGACATGTTCTGCGTTTACTAGCGAGTGTAAGAGAACGCCTCGACGGATTCTGTTTAGGCATCACGACCCCAGCGCCCGGAGGAACCCTAGTAACTTAAAGTGAGGTTTATCATATAGTTGGAAGTCTAAGGGTGGTCTTACTCTGGGCCCAGGTTGCTCAACGGTCCCGGACTAACACTCGGACAGCTCGCCGAGTACACGTGAGTAGTATCCTGCTCTCCTATTGGTCAGTTCCAGCCCTGATGCTGTGTGTTCATGTGTAGCATCCTGCTCTCCTATTGGTCAGTTCCAGCCCTGATGCTGTGTGTTCATGTGTAGCATCCTGCTCTCCTATTGGTCAGTTCCAGCCCTGATGCTGTGTGTTCATGTGTAGCATCCTGCTCTCCTATTGGTCAGTTCCAGCCCTGATGCTGTGTGTTCGTGAGTAGTATCCTGCTCTCCTATTGGTCAGTTCCAGCCCTGATGCTGTGTGTTCATGAGTAGTATCCCGCTCTCCTATTGGTCAGTTCCAGCCCTGATGCTGTGTGTTCATGAGTAGCATCCCGCTCTCCTATTGGTCAGTTCCAGCCCTGATGCTGTGTGTTCATGAGTAGTATCCCGCTCTCCTATTGGTCAGTTCCAGCCCTGATGCTGTGTGTTCGTGAGTAGTATCCTGCTCTCCTATTGGTCAGTTCCAGCCCTGATGCTGTGTGTTCGTGAGTAGTATCCTGCTCTCCTATTGGTCAGTTCCAGCCCTGATGCTGTGTGTTCGTGAGTAGCATCCTGCTCTCCTATTGGTCAGTTCCAGCCCTGATGCTGTGTGTTCGTGAGTAGTATCCCGCTCTCCTATTGGTCAGTTCCAGCCCTGATGCTGTGTGTTCATGAGTAGTATCCCGCTCTCCTATTGGTCAGTTCCAGCCCTGATGCTGTGTGTTCGTGAGTAGTATCCTGCTCTCCTATTGGTCAGTTCCAGCCCTGATGCTGTGTGTTCGTGAGTAGTATCCTGCTCTCCTATTGGTCAGTTCCAGCCCTGATGCTGTGTGTTCGTGAGTAGTATCCTGCTCTCCCTATTGGTCAGTTCCAGCCCTGATGCTGTGTGTTCATGAGTAGTATCCTGCTCTCCTATTGGTCAGTTCCAGCCCTGATGCTGTGTGTTCGTGAGTAGTATCCTGCTCTCCTATTGGTCAGTTCCAGCCCTGATGCTGTGTGTTCATGAGTAGTATACTGCTCTCCTATTGGTCAGTTCCCAGCCCTGATGCTGTGTGTTCGTGAGTAGCATCCTGCTCTCCTATTGGTCAGTTCCAGCCCTGATGCTGTGTGTTCATGAGTAGTATCCCGCTCTCCTATTGGTCAGTTCCAGCCCTGATGCTGTGTGTTCGTGAGTAGCATCCTGCTCTCCTATTGGTCAGTTCCAGCCCTGATGCTGTGTGTTCATGAGTAGTATCCCGCTCTCCTATTGGTCAGTTCCAGCCCTGATGCTGTGTGTTCGTGAGTAGCATCCTGCTCTCCTATTGGTCAGTTCCAGCCCTGATGCTGTGTGTTCATGAGTAGTATCCCGCTCTCCTATTGGTCAGTTCCAGCCCTGATGCTGTGTGTTCATGAGTAGTATCCTGCTCTCCTATTGGTCAGTTCCAGCCCTGATGCTGTGTGTTCATGAGTAGCATCCTGCTCTCCTATTGGTTGCCTGATGCCCCGTGACACCTTCCCATAAACGCTCTGCCTCTCTTCACACACACTTTTATTTTTGTGTTGGTGTCTTAAATTTGTGAATATATGTGTTGCTTTTTTGGCAAAGCGTATTTTTATGGTTCTGGCTCTACTTATCCTCCTCTGACACTTCCCCACATCACCTCTGTCAAAAGGTAAGGGTTATTATTTTTTATTTATTTTATTCTGCTTTCATTCTGTTTTATTATTCTTTATTAGATTTTTTAATGTGTACTGTGGGTTAAAAAACCCTAGTTTATTTTTCCTCTGGTTTTCCAACTTTTTAATGTTGTTTCTTGGAATGAATTCGGCATTTTACATGTAAAACTTGCTTCGACGTACCAACACCATCCCGGAACAAATTAATTTCGTATCCCAAGGTACCACTGTAATCTATAAACCCCAAGAGACATGTGCTACGCGTACCATTGGTTAACCAAAACCAAATGTATCCCGAGTGGTTCTCATCAAAGAGCTTTCATCACTGGAAGCTATTTTTGGGTTGTTTTGATGACCAGAAACACCGCTCCAGGCTCTGTAGCCTTCACAGCCTGCAGAGTTGCCAAACAGGAAGACGAGCTTGCCTCTATGAGCAGGAACGGTTTCTTGTTGACCTCACCATTACCTGCATCATCTCCTAAATGGCACAGAAAAGGCTGTAATTGGGGCATTCAGGGGATAGAAGTCAGCATCGTGACATAGCAGGCCACAGATGTCTCTCTGTTGCACCCAATGTGGACAATGACCGCTTGACTGCTTGCGCCATCTGCCTAGTGGCTTCAAGACCTAAACCTGCGGCCCGGATCTTTCACCGGCCCCCTCCACACACTCAGGTCCCTGCAGGGGAGAGCCTGATAGCCCTATCGATGCAGGGGCCTTTTCGGCGTAATGCGGAATAAAATGTGGCCGTTCCAGACCAATCAAAGGCCGCGTTGAGCCTGGCGCTTAACTGTGCTCTAGGTCCAATGTTTTGGAATTAGTCGAAAGGCTTCAAAATCAGGTTTTAGGCTTTTTCTTTGAAGAAATGCAGAGTAGAGATGCACCAGAATAAATCCAGCCTCAGACTTCACGCTCACGTTTATTTTTTGTTCTAGAGCGTAAGATCAAGCGAAATGAGATCATACTAGCTGTGTGGTCCCTCGTAACGATTATAAAAGATTATTATTCTCTCTCATTTTTGGTGACTTTGTTTCGTTTATCTTTGTTTATCTTGTGATATTCGCATGCGCAGAAACACGGTTCACTAAACGACGTGGGATTGGTTGTTAAATCAGTCGAATGGCATTCTGGGCGGCTCTCGACCAAAGAAAGCTGCCTTTAACACCAGATCAACAGAAGACTAGTATCGAGTACCTCTCTCTCCCACCACTCTCCTATCTCTCCCTACATTATCTGCTACACAGCCTCTAGTGGTCAGTCAGAGAACTGCAACGCATCGGAGAGAAAGCCAGAGTTTGCTGTTTAGGCAAAATTGAGCAGGAGTAACTCACGATGGCTGGGTTCCTGGACAGGAGGGATCCTGGGGTTTGTGATGTCACAAACATTTTCCGAAGAGCTCTTATTCACAAGGTTTCAAACATTAAAAGGGGAGTCTGAACTCCACAAACCTTTATCTCAAACAGAGTCAGAGAAGGGAAGACTCCGACAACATTTATTGCTCTCTGTTTCGAACACTCACCTGTACAATGTCTCTCTCCGCAAATCGACCCCGAGACGAGATCCTGACTTCATCTCCGTCCAGCTCGATCATTTCTGTCAGAGTGACACAGGAGAAACCATCATGAGCACTTCCCTCGGGACCAGACTGCTCCAGAGCAGAGCGCTGTCGTCTCAGAGTTCAATCGGCCCGTTTAATTCGCCAGCTTTTAGACGAGTTCAAAGAGCAAATCACGACGGCTGCGAGATAACGAGAGCACGGGGAGCTGCATATTAATGAGCGCTATCTTTATTAAAGCTCCATCAAACTTGACTCGGAGAGCCAGGTTTAGCGTGTGACTTTTCAATCCTGTGGATTTGAGTTCTGACAGCTCAAGAGCGAGCGCTGCAACAGGTTCAGAGAGCGGAAGCAGCTCCCCTTTTTTCCTCAGATTAAACCGTTATTTAAGGAAAGAGCTGATAAAGCTCTGGGGACCTCTAAGCCGTTATCGCTAGTGGACTGCTAATGGCGTCCGGGCTGATTGGTCTCGATGGAACCGAGGGAAGAGGCTCCTCGTTTGATCCGCTCTCTGATGGGCTGCGCTGATGCTCTGCAGCGGAGATCTCTCTCATCTTACCGTCAAACTCAGCCGGTCCGACTCCAACGATTATAATTGACATGGGAAGACTGGAAGCCTTGAACAGAAGGAGAAAGTTCATTAGAAGAAAGCCCGAAGGACACCGTTCGGTGTTTCAGCACAGAGCCACTTTCGGCAGCATTTTTTGGTAAAAGTTCTGCGAGTTTAGGATTTAATTCAAGGATTCAAAGTGTTTGTTGTCATGTGAACATTTCCCTGTACAATGAAATTCTTACTTTGCTGTCCACACTGGTTATCAAAGGGCAAAAATATGCAGAATTACAATATAAATATATGCAAAAAAATATTTAAACGCACGTAAACATTTAGGATAACTACATATGTGTAAACTCTACACACACACACACACACGCACGCACACACACACGCACACACACACACACACACACACATATATTAGTGTTATGGTTACTATTTAGTGTTATGGTTCTAACAAGTAAATAATATTATGTCAAGATTAATTTCATTGAGGAATTGTTCTTAAGCATCTTAATGAGTTTGGAATTGTGTTAACTGTTTTATTGTTCTGTGCAGCCTTTTGTTTGTACTACAAAATACTCGAAACCGGCCTTTTTAATCAAACTTGAGATTTTGCAAATAATTTTCAAAGATGAGACACAGACCTGCTGATATGGTTGCTAAGGTAAACAATTTTGTTGCTATGGAGGGCTCAGCGACATTATAAAATGTCAGTCTTGTCAATATGAGTCATATAAACCACGCCCCATGTCTTGACTATTTTCCTAAGCTGAGATACAGATCTGCTTATATGGTTGCTAGGGTAAACAGTCTGGTTGCTATGGAAGAGTCAGTGACATCATATTATGTAAATTATGTAAACCAACCCTCTTGTCTTATCTATATTCCTAAGCTGAGATAGAGATTTGCTGATTTGGTTGCTAGGGTAAAAATTATGGTTGCTATAATGTTGGACATACTTGATATTTTTGATACTGTTTCATTACTTTTTCAGTTTTTTAAAACTCTTCTTAAAATAGTAAAGAGCATTTGCCACATTGTTATAGTAGGGTTGGAATTTATGGAGGACAAAAAATACTAAACAATCACTATACGCTGATTTAAACATAAAACAATTGCCTAAATTAAAGAATAAATACAACGTGTAATAAAAAAAACATGCAATTTAAGTAAAAACGTTTGTTGCAGTAGGTTTCAATTCAAACCATTGAAGAATACTTAGCTGTATATCTGTTGATATGGTTGCTAGGGTACACAGGATGGTTGTTATGTAAAGGCCAGTGACATCATATACTGTTCCGTTTGTTAAATGAAGTTCTAAAAATCAATTCCCATATCAACTACTTTCCGAAGCTGATATATAGATCTTTAAAAATGTTTGTTAGGGTATACAGGTTCATCTTTAAATGTTCCCCTAGTCAACACGAGTTCTATGAACCAAGCACCATGATCTAACTATTTTCCTGAGCTGAGATAGAGACCTGCTGATGTGGTTGCTAGGATAAACAGGCTGGTTGCTATGGAGAGGTTGATGAAATCATAATATCGTTGTTTATACGAGTTGTGTAAAACAAACCTCAAATTTGAGCTATTTTCCTAAGTCGAGATATAGATCTTTGAAATTGGTTGCTAAGGTAAACAATACAGTTACTATGGAGTGGTCGGGGACATCATATAGTGTTGTCCTTGCCAATATGAGTTATATGAACCAACCCCCATGTATCAACTATTTTACCAAGCTGAGAAGTATCTGCTGATTTGGTTGCTAGGGTAAACAGGCTGGTTGCCACGGAGAGGGTGGTAACATGATATAATGTTCTCCTTGTGAAAATTTCCCATTTAAACCAAAACATCAAGACATTTGTTTTTCCTCAACTATTTTTCTAAGGTGGGATATAGGGTGGGAAAATTGGTTGCTAAGGCAAACAATTTGGTTGCTATGGAAGTATCATAATATAGATAAAGTTCCCCTTTTCATCACTGACTGCGCAACCTAATTCGAATAGGCTCAATTGATCGGCTGAACACACGTTTATTTATTTCAAACAACTCAACCTACAAATGCATAAAAAGCCTTTTCTTTATCAAATAAAATTCTTATTAGGTGCCCTGTTAAGGTTCTAGTTAATTCCATAGGCCACATTATCAAACAATAGTTCCACAACATGTATTTTCTCAGCTAAAGCTATTTATAATAAATGATTTTTTTGGGGAGTGCTAGATTAACTCCCAATAATAATAATAATAATAATAACTGCTCATTGGCATATTCAAGTTATTTAATGCTTTTACAGATGAATTCTGTAAAAGAGCACCGCCCCCTATCTGTTCTCGGCAGAAGTTACACTTGTTTAAATACATCGTACTTGATGCATGCCACCCACACACTTCTGCACTTACATTAACGATAGATTCTTTCGTCTGAGCCATGTCGGAGATCACCCCATCCGAGATGATGAGGAGGATGAAGTATTCCGAGCCGTCCTTAACTAGAGAGGCATATCTGCAACGACAATGCACTTCAACGCCAGCTGAAAACCAATTCTAATACGATCTACACCAGTGTCACCAGTCAGAGTGTGTCAGGAAGTCTGTACAGTTCTGTACAGCGCAAGACAATCTGCTTCTATAATGAGGAACATTTGACCAAACATGAGAAGATGGCATGCACTTTTATTCTTTTAACGATGCGCAGCTTGCAAAAAAAATTACAGAATTCAAAATGTGTCGCACTTTGTTCATTTTTGTAACCCTCTGTAATTTTTTTACAGCCTCACCTTGCTACGTGGTTTATGACCGGAGAGAAGTACGTTGGTCCGTACAAACGTACAGACTTCAAACTCTGGTAATATGCATCTAGGACGCCTTCGATCCCGCTGCAGTATGGGTTCTCGGGGTTCCCGTTCTGAAAGCACACACACAGATAAAAACAACATATCTCACAAAATAGATTCTAAAACTTTGACAAAAAACTTTATTTTGCCTTGAGAAAGCTGATCTTTAAAGGTTTGCGTTGTGGCTGTTCACAGCTTTTACAACTCTTTTAAAACTTTAAACCGTTTGATGCTTAAATAAGACGCAGACCAACATGTATTTTTGCAAGAGATAGAGTTCTGTGAAGATGGCTGCTAGTGTAAACATTCAATTAATTGTCTCCTGGTCAGTGTGACTAATCAAAAGCAACCCCTGAATCTTAACTCTTTTCCATAACTGAAAATTTTACTTTAGGGTAAACAGTACGGCTGCTATAAAAGAGTCAGTGACATCATATACTGTTCCCCTGGTCAATACGAGTCATATGAACCAACCCACATAACTTAACTGTTTTCCTAAACCGAGATGTAGATCTTTCAAAATGGTTGCTAGAGTAAACAGTCTGGTTGCTATGGAAGAGTCAGCGATATCATATAACATTCCCTTTGTCAATAATGATTGTATAAACCAACCCCCATGTCTTACCTCTTTTCTAAAACTGAGATATATCTGTTAATGTGGTTGCTAGGGTAAACAGTCTGGTTGCTATGAAAGAGTCAGGGACATCATATAATGTTTCCCTTGTTAATATGTCATATGAACTAACCCACATAACTTAACTGTTTTCCTAAACCGAGATGTAGATCTTTCAAAATGGTTGCTAGAGTAAACAGTCTGGTTGCTATGGAAGAGTCAGTGATATCATATAAGGTTCCCCTTGCCAATACTGGTTTTATAGACAAACCCGCATGACTTACCTCTTTTCCATATATCTGTGAATAGGGTTGCTAGGGTCAACAGTCTTGTTGCTATGGAGGGGTTGGTGAAATAATTACAAATTGTACCTTGTCACTTTGAACAGCATAACCCAACCCCGGTGTCTCTAGCTTGTTACTTTACATTCATACAAATACTTCTGATTAGCATGTTAATGTACAAAGTGGAGCTTGAGAATGTTTGATGTTGCTTACTGGTTAAAAAAAAGCCAGCTTTAGTTTATAAAGGTTAAGGATGCTGCAGAGTCACATGCAGAGACGTTCTGGTGCACTGTTAATAATAGATAACCAACATTAAGGCCACTCTGTATCATTGTTTCATGTAGCAATATTTCATCATGCATAAAGAACGTGACATTTTGATGCACTGAATTACAAACACGGCCCTTGAGAAATGCTTTGTCTCTTCTGTTGTGGGCTCAAATTCAAAGTGCTTTCTTTTAAAAGGCACTGAAAACAAACCATCAAACTAAACTGCCGAGCTTAACCAGAAAACTAAGTCATTGTATATACTTTATTTAAAATGTGATTTATGTTATTTTATATTTCAATACACCCTGAATGCTTGATTCTCATCTTATCTCAATATCTCTTCTAGTTCTGTCAGGGTTTGGTGAGAGGATACTTTTTTTCCCCTCTCGTTGTTTAGTTACTAGTGCTTTGCTTGTAATTTCTATGGCTTCCTCTGTCTTTGTATCTGTTTTTTCAGAGCACACGTCTGTGTTGAGTCATTCCCTGCACCTGTTCTTACTCTTGTTTCATCTCATATGTGTCGGGTCATTGCTCTTGGGTCACATCTGCTGATGTCTTCATTAGTGTAATACTGTTTTTCTGCAGTGCTTTAGTTTAAGGTTTTCGCTCATCAAGGACATTTTAATTTAGTTGAAATAACATTTTTTGGCTGTTTTCTGTTAACTTCAAAGAGGATTTGAGATATCATTGTCCTGGTGTTGGGGTCTATTGCAAAATATTGCACATTGGGTTCTGTAAAATTTGAGAGTTCTGAGCAAAATGAGCGTCACGGTGGCGCAGTGGGTAGCACGGTCGTCTCACAGCAAGAAGGTCGCTGGTTCTAGGCTCGGCTGGGGCAGGTGGCATTTCTGTGTGGAGTTCTCATGTTCTCCTCGTGATCGCGTGGGTTTACTCCGGGTGCTCCGGTTTCCTCCATGAGTCCAGAGCAAGAAGGTCTCTGGTTCGAGCCTCGGCTGGGTCAGTTGGTATCTCTGTGTGGAGTTCTCATGTTCTCCTCGTGATCGCGTGGGTTTACTCCGGGTGCTCCGGTTTCCTCCATGAGTCCAGAGCAAGAAGGTCTCTGGTTCGAGCCTCGGCTGGGTCAGTTGGTATCTCTGTGTGGAGTTCTCATGTTCTCCTCGTGATCGCGTGGGTTTACTCCGGGTGCTCCGGTTTCCCTCCACGAGTCCAGAGCAAGAAGGTCTCTGGTTCGAGCCTCGGCTGGGTCAGTTGGTATCTCTGTGTGGAGTTCTCATGTTCTCCTCGTGATCGCGTGGGTTTACTCCCGGGTGCTCCGGTTTCCTCCACGAGTCCAGAGCAAGAAGGTCTCTGGTTCGAGCCTCGGCTGGGTCAGTTGGTATCTCTGTGTGGAGTTCTCATGTTCTCCTCGTGATCGCGTGGGTTTACTCCGGGTGCTCCGGTTTCCTCCACGAGTCCAGAGCAAGAAAGGTCTCTGGTTCGAGCCTCGGCTGGTCAGTTGTTATCTCTGTGTGGAGTTCTCATGTTCTCCTCGTGATCGCGTGGGGTTTAACTACCGGGTGCTCCGGTTTCCTCCACGAGTCCAGAGCAAGAAGGTCTCTGGTTCGAGCCTCGGCTGGGTCAGTTGGTATCTCTGTGTGGAGTTCTCATGTTCTCCTCGTGATCGCGTGGGTTTTCTCCGGGTGCTCCGGTTTCCTCCACGAGTCCAGAGCAAGAAGGTCTCTGGTTCGAGCCTCGGCTGGGTCAGTTGGTATCTCTGTGTGGAGTTCTCATGTTCTCCTCGTGATCGCGTGGGTTTTCTCCGGGTGCTCCGGTTTCCTCCACAAGAACAAAGACATGCGGAATAAGTGAATTGAATAAGAACGATTGCCCATAGTGTTAAAGTGTGAATGTGTGTGTGAATGTTTCCCAGCGATGGGTTGCGGCAGGGAAGGGCATCCGCTGCGTAAAACATATGCCAGAGAGTTGGCGGTTCATTCCGCTGTGGCGACCCCGAAAGGGAATAAAGCCGACATGAAGATGGATGGATGGATGAGCAAAATGAGGGTTCTGTGCAATTGGAGGGTTCTAAGCAAATTCAAGGGTTCTGAGTAAAATGAGGATACTGAGCAATTTAAGGGTTCTGTGAAAATGAGGGTTCTGAGCAATTGGAGGGTTCTGATCAATTTGAGGGTTCTGTGAAAAATGAGGGGTCTGAGTAAAATGAGGGTTCTGAGCAATTTGAGGGTTCTGTGAAAAATGAGGGTTCTGTGAAAAATGAGGGTTCTGAGCAAAATTAGGTTTCTGAGCAAAATGAGGGTTCTGAGCAATTCGAGGGTTCTGAGCAATTCGAGGGTTCTGTGCAAAATGAGGGTTCTGTGTAAAATGAGGGTTCTGAGCAAAATTAGGTTTCTGAGCAAAATGAGGGTTCTGAGCAATTCGAGGGTTCTGTGCAAAATGAGGGTTCTGAGTAAAATGAGGGTTCTGTGAAAAATGAGGATTCTGGGCAATTGGAGGGTTCTGTTGAATATGAGGGTTCTAAGCAATTTGAGGGTTCTGTGAAAAATGAGGGTTCTGAGCAATTCGAGGGTTCCGTGCAAAATGAGGGTTCTGTGCAATATGAGGGTTCTGTGCAATATGAGGGTTCTAAGCAATTTGAGGGTTCTGTGAAAAATGAGGGTTCTGAGCAATTTGCGGGTTCTGTTGAATATGAGGGTTCTGTGCAAAATGAGGGTTCTGAGTACAATGAGGATTCTGAGCAATTTGAGGGTTCTGTACAAAATGAGGGTTCTGATCAATTCGAGGGTTCTGTGAAAAATGAGGGGTCTGACTAAAATGAGGGTTCTGAGCAATTCGAGGGTTCTGAGCAATTTGAGGGTTCTGAGCAAAATTAGGGTTCTGAGCAAAATGAGAGTTCTGTGCAAAATTAGGGTTCTGAGCAATTCGAGGGTTCTGTGAAAAATGAGCGTTCTGAGCAATAATGAGGATTCTGTGAAAAATGAGGGTTCTGAGCAATTGGAGGGTTCTGTTGAATATGAGGGTTCTAAGCAAATTGAGGGTTCTGTACAAAATAAGGGTTCTGTGCAAAATGAGGGTTCTGAGTAAAATGAGGATTCTGAGCAATTTCAGGGTTCTGTACAAAATGAGGGTTCTGTGAAAAATGAGGGTTCTGAGTAAAATGATGGTTCTGAGCAATTCGGGGGGGTTCTGTGCAAAATGAGGGTTCTGAGCAAAAAGAGGGTTCTGTGAAAAATGAGGGTTCTGAGCAATTGGAGGGTTCTGTTGAATATGAGGGTTCTAAGCAATTTGAGGGTTCTGTACAAAATAAGGGGTCTGTGCAAAATGAGGGTTCTGAGTAAAATGAGGATTCTGAGCAATTTCAGGGTTCTGTACAAAATGAGGGTTCTGTGAAAAATGAGGGTTCTGAGTAAAATGATGGTTCTGAGCAATTCGGGGGGTTCTGTGCAAAATGAGGGTTCTGAGCAAAATGAGGGTTCTGTGAAAAATGAGGGTTCTGAGCAATTGGAGGGTTCTGTTGAATTTGAGGGTTCTAAGCAATTTGAGGGTTCTGTACAAAATAAGGGGTCTGTGCAAAATGAGGGTTCTGAGTAAAATGAGGATTCTGAGCAATTTCAGGGTTCGGTACAAAATGAGGGTTCTGTGAAAAATGAGGGTTCTGAGTAAAATGATGGTTCTGAGCAATTCGGGGGGTTCTGTGCAAAATGAGGGTTCTGTGAAAAATGAGGGTTCTGAGCAATTTGAGGGTTCTGTACAAAATAAGGGGTCTGTGCACAATGAGGGTTCTGAGTAAAATGAGGATTCTGAGCAATTTCAGGGTTCTGTACAAAAGGAGGGTTCTGAGCAATTCGAAGGTTCTGAGCAATTTGGGGGTTCTGTGAAAAATGAGGGTTCTGAGCAATTCGAGGGTTCTGTGCAAAATGAAGGTTCTGTGCAATATGAGGGTTCTAAGCAATTCGAGGGTTCTGAGCAGAATAAGGGTTCTGTGTAGAATGAGGGTTCTAAGCAATAAGAGCGTTCCATGCAAAATGAGGGTTCTGAGCAATAAGAGGTTTCTGTGCAAAGTGAGGGTTCTGAGCAATTGGAGGGTTCTGTTGAATGTGAGGGTTCTAAGCAATTTGAGGGTTCTGCGAAAAATGAGGGTTCTGAGCAATTGGAGGGTTCTGTTGAATATGAGGGTTCTAAGCAATTTGAGGGTTCTGTACAAAATAAGGGTTCTGTGCAAAATGAGGGTTCTGAGTAAAATGAGGATTCTGAGCAATTTGAGGGTTCTGTGAAAAATGAGGGTTCTGATCAATTCGAGGGTTCTGTGCAAAATGAGGGTTCTGTGCAATATGAGGTTTCTGCGTGGTATAAGGGTTAAGTGCGATATGAAGGTTCTGCACGAAATAAAGCTTCTGTGCAATTTGAGGATTCTGTGCCATAGTAGGGTTCTTTTGAAATACGAGGTGCTATATAAGGTGTACAGATATAATACATATATATATATATATATATATATATATATATATATATATATATATATATATATATTACACTATATGAGGGTCTGGACACTACTAAAGTTCTGTACGATTCTGTACAATATTAAGGGTTCTGCCCATTATGAGGCACAAATGAGATTGTTTTTTTTATGTTAAACTTCTACGCCATATTTGAGGTTGTGGCAATATAAGAGCATGCGAGTTCTATGTAATTTGACAGATTGGACGCATTCTGAAATTTCGTGTTTTGACAAATTCTTACCTTTTTTATAACTTCTAATTAAACTAAAGGGTTTAAGGGTCTGTGTCTATGAAATCATTATTATACTCAATATTTTTCTCTTTATTTATTAATTATTTTATTTATTTATTTTCAAGAATATTTCGAACTGTACGTCTACTAGTTAACATGTTTACAACCCTTTTTTTCACAAGTCAAAAAGACATCAGCGGAGAGAGTCTGATCTGAAGACGTGGCTTCTGCAGTACGAGAGCGTTTAAAGAGCTCTCCTCGCTCCAGCGTTAATGCTCTGCTGAGTGCATATGGAGCCAGCCCTGAGGACAACTCAGAGCGAGAGGGAGAGGAATACAGAAAGAGAGAGCGTTTGTGTGCACTTCAGCTGTGTGGGCAGCTGCAGCCGCAGGCAATGCATCTGTTTCCTCAATCAGACGGATCTGCGTCTCACTGTGTTATGTGATTGATTCCGAGGCTTTCATCGGTGTGTAAAACAGGGAAATATAGACAATAAACATAAGAAATGCGAGAGCAGTTGGTAAGCTTGTGTGCATCGATCATGATCACGATTTTCTCTCCGTCGCAGCGTTGGAGTCACGATTGGTTAGCGGTGGCTTTCTCGTCTTCTCCACAGAGATGGTTTTGGGCCACTTCAGCTTGTCTAAATGCTAATGCGACCCTACACCTTGGCAAACTTTGTAATTGACGTACACTCTCTCTTTATGGCTAGCTCTGATATGCTGATGAGCTAATTCAATTTCACAGTGTTCGTCCGCGAGCGTTATCTTCAGATTGGCAGAGCAAACTCTCTTCTGAATAAAAGAGGACACTCGATGGGTAACAGGAACTGTGTCAGTGCCGGATCAAACCCTAAGCCTGTAAGTGCAAGCTCCAGGGGTACTTCTGGAGAGAAGGTTCAGTGGTACTTCTGGAGAGAAGGTTCAGTGGTACTTCTGGAGAGAAGGTTCAGTGGTACTTCTGGAGAGAAGGTTCAGTGGTACTTCTGGAGAGAGGGTTCAGTGGTACTTCTGGAGAGGGGTTCAGTGGTACTTCTGGAGAGGGGGTTCAGTGGTACTTCTGGAGAGAGGGTTCAGTGGTACTTCTGGAGAGAAGGTTCAGTGGTACTTCTGGAGAGGGGGTTCAGTGGTACTTCTGGAGAGGGGGTTCACGATTTTGTGTTTTTATGAACTGAAAAAAACATTAAAAAAGTTTGAGAAAAGTTCAATCAGCAGACTACCTCAGAATGCAATGTGAGTTTTAAAATATAGATACTGTATTCTGTTCTATTCATCAGATTTGTCCAGTACTTGTACACATTTTTTTTTTTACAAAAATATCAAACTACAAAGTTAAACTTTATTTAAAAAATATTGAATACTCAGCTAAAGAAGCCGGCAGAAGCTCAAATACTGGAACTTGATTGGATATTCATGGCTGCTCCAACCAATCAGAACCTTCCTAGAGCCATCAGTAAGGGAAAACTCGGAAACCAGCAATGGTGGAATGTGGATTTTGCCTGCAGGGATTTCAGAATTAGAATCAGCTTTATTGCCATGTGTGTGATGTGTGATTGCGAGTGTGTGTGCGTGTGTGGGTGTGTGGTGGTGTGTGTGTGCTGTGTGCGCGTGTGTGCGTGCGTGCGGGCGAGTGTGTGTGTGTGTGCGTGTGTGTGTGTGTGTGTGTTTGTGTAAGGAGATGAAATGAGCGAGAGTCCAGGAGCAAGGTAAACAGATGACGGGGGATACGAGCTAAGGAGTCAGCAGACGGGAAGTTCGAGAAAGAATCTCTATTTGTGTGTACCGTCCTGGTGTTGGTTGGCTATGAGAGCGGCCCGGAGAGCCAAGGAGAGCTCCGAAAGCTGGGCGTCGGGGTGAGTGGGGTCTAGCATAATTTTTGGTAGCACTCTTTCTCAACTCTGGTGGTGTCAGGTCCTGGAGGGAGGGTAGGGAAAGCGCAGATGATTTCTTACTATGGGGGGGTGCAGGTCCGGAGGGAGGGTAGGGGAGCACCGATGATCTTCTCACTCTGGTGGTGTGCAGGTCCTGGAAGGAGGGTAGGGGAGCACGATGATCTTCTCACTCTGGTGGTGTACAGGTCCTAGAGGGAGGGTAGGGGAGCACCGATGATCTTCTCACTCTGGTGGTGTACAGTCCTGGAGGGAGGGTAGGGGAGCACCGATGATCTTCTCACTCTGGTGGTGTACAGGTCCTGGAGGGAGGGGTAGGGGAGCACCGATGATCTTCTCACTCTGGTGGTGTGCAGGTCCTGGAAGGAGGTAGGGGAGCACCGATGATCTTCTCACTCTGGTGGTGTGCAGGTCCTGGAGAGAAGGTAGGGAAGTGCAGATGATCTTCTCACTCTGGTGGTGTGCAGGTCCTGGAGGGAGGGTAGGGGAGCACCGGTGATCTTCTCACTCTGGTGGTGTGCAGGTCCTGGAGGTAGGGTAGTGGAGCACCCGATGATCTTCTCACTCTGGTGGTGTGCAGGTCCTGGAGGGAGGGTAGGGGAGCACCGATGATCTCTCACTCTGGGGTGTGGCAGGTCCTGGAGGGGAGGGTAGGGGAGCACTGATGATCTTCTCACTCTGGTGGTGTACAGGTCCTAGAGGGAGGGTAGGGAAGTGCAGATGATCTTCTCACTCTGGTGGTGTACAGGTCCTGGAGGGAGGGTAGGGGAGCACCGGTGATCTTCTCACTCTAGTGGTGTGCAGGTCCTGGAGGGAGGGTAGGGGAGCACCGATGATCTTCTCACTCTGGTGGTGTACAGGTCCTGGAGGGAGGGTAGGGGAGCACCGATGATCTTCTCACTCTGGTGGTGTGCAGGTCCTGGAGGGAGGGTAGGGAAGTACCGATGATCTTCTCACTCTGGTGGTGTGCAGGTCCTGGAGGGAAGGTAGGGAAGTGCAGATGATCTTCTCACTCTGGTGGTGTGCAGGTCCTGGAGGGAGGGTAGGGGAGCACCGGTGATCTTCTCACTCTGGTGGTGTGCAGGTCCTGGAGGTAGGGTAGTGGAGCACCGATGATCTTCTCACTCTGGTGGTGTGCAGGTCCTGGAGGGAGGGTAGGGAAGTGCAGATGATCTTCTCACTCTGGTGGTGTACAGGTCCTGGAGGGAGGGTAGGGGAGCACCGGTGATCTTCTCACTCTAGTGGTGTGCAGGTCCTGGAGGGAGGGTAGGGGAGCACCGATGATCTTCTCACTCTGGTGGTGTACAGGTCCTGGAGGGAGGGTAGGGGAGCACCGATGATCTTCTCACTCTGGTGGTGTACAGGTCCTGGAGGGAGGGTAGGGGAGCACCGATGATCTTCTCACTCTGGTGGTGAACAGGTTCTGGAGGGAGGGTAGGGGAGCACCGATGATCTTCTCACTCTGGTGGTGTACAGGTCCTGGAGGGAGGGTAGGGGAGCACCGGTGATCTTCTCACTCTAGTGGTGTGCAGGTCCTGGAGGGAGGGTAGGGAAGCACTGATGATCTTCTCACTCTGGTGGTGAACAGGTTCTGGAGGGAGGGTAGGGGAGAACCGATGATCTTCTCACTCTGGTGGTGTACATGTCCTGGAGGGAGGGTAGGGGAGCACCGATGATCTTCTCACTCTGGTGGTGTACAGGTCCTGGAGGGAGGGTAGGGGAGCACCGATGATCTTCTCACTCTGGTGGTGTACAGGTCCTGGAGGGAGAGTAAGGGAGCACTGATGATCTTCTCAGTCGTGTGAATAGTCCTCTGAAGTCTACGGACGTCTGCTTTAGACGTGGAGCAAAACCAGACGATGATGGAGGAGCAGAGAACAGACTGAATGACCGCAGAGTAGAACTGGGTTAGCAGTGTCTGTGGAAGATTGCTTGCATCATTTCAGTGATCAGAATCAAAATCAGAAAGATGTTTATTGTCAAGTGTGCATGCGCACACACAAGGATTTTGCTGTGGTACAGCGATACTCTCCAGCGTTGGTACATTAAATGACAGAATGATGTTGAAAATCGCTAAAGTTAAAAATAAATAGAATAAGGTGTTCGATTAGTGGAGTAGTAAAAAAAATAAAGTAATAGAACTATAACTATAGAAGTCCAAGGTGCTGAAGAGATGAGCTTCGCAGGTAATGTGCAGAGCAAAGAGTAAAGTAAAAATAAGGTGCAGCAACAGAAGAACAGAACGTGGAGCGACTGGAAATGTGCAGAGAGTCCTCATTAGAGTCCTGCTGCTTAGAGCAACATTTAGAGGAAATGTCTGAGAGTGTTGGTGAGGAGATGATGGGTTCAGGAGCAGAATGGCCTGAGAGAAGAAGCTGTGTTTGTGCCGGCTCTCCTGGAGTTTGGGGCTCTGAAGCTCCGGTCGGAGGGGAAGAGCTGGAGGAGCTGGTTCCTGCGTGAGGAGCATCCAGAGTGATCCAGAGAGCCCTCTTTCTCATTCTGAAGGTGCTCAGGAGCTCAGATGATCTTCTGAGCAGTCCGAACTGTCCTCTGGAGTCTCTGGATGTCAGATTTGGATGCTGAGCTAAACCAAACAGTGATGGAGGAGCACAGAACAGACTCGATGACTGCTGAGTAGAACTGGGTCAGCAGCAGCTGTGGGAGGTTGAACTTTTTTAGCTGGCGCAGGAAGTACAGCCGTTACTAGTACAGATGGTGGCTCCCAGGAACCTGAATGAGGTTACGCATGTTTACCCAATCGTGGTGTGAGCTCCACTTGAGACTTCCATTCCCCGACCGTCTGCAGCCGGGTGCTTCTCCTCTATATTGCTGAATGTTCTGGTCATCTACTGTGAAGTTCACCGTTGACTTGCTTAAAGCAATCTCACGTAAGTAAAATCATATCAAATCTAACACCACCAGAAAGTCATCTAACGAGAGCATTCCGTCTGTACGTAAAATATATATATTTTTGCCATCAGTTTGTCAGGTTGAGCAAAGCAGATAATTGCACCAGCAGGAATCAGTCGAGGTAAAAGTCAGCGAAATTGATTCTGTGCCCCTGGGATGGAACCACAGTGTTCTGTTCCTTTGCAGAATATAAGAATTTGGAGTGCATACAAATCTGCGGTAATGAATGTAAGAGACGGGATCCAGAGGTGAGGCGGCTCTTCTGAAGGCTTGAATCTGATGGGACCTGCTATTGGCAGCTAGGACAGGTTTAAACAGAAGTGTGACAAACTCTATTTTTGGCTCGTTAAAGACCACTCTCTGAATCAATTGCAAAGGTCTGATCGTGCTGGCTGGGAAGCTGGCGAGAGAGCAATTTAATAAGCCTCACTGGAATGAAGAGAAAGCTTGGATGTTATTGAGGGCACCTGCGCCAAACACTGCACTGAACCCTAAAGCAGAAATTGACAAAAAGTTAACAAAAATATGTACTTATATCCATCTAATTCCACTCGCAAAATAGGGTTGGAAATTAAGGTCCAAAGAATATCTGTAAGAGGGGAGCAGATTTCGGGCGTGAAAGACCTGGGAAAGATAATGGCAGTAGTGCCACATTTTTCTGCGGAGGCTCATATTGTGCAGAACCCTCATTTTCTGCAGAACTCTCTAGTCCTCATATTTTTCAAACTGCTCATCTTAAATGGTACTCTTAAATTTTGCATATTAAACAGAAACCACACATAACACTCATTGTGCAGAACCCTCATTCTCTGCAGAACTCTCTTGGCACATCTATATTATGGCTCAGAACCTTCATACTACACAGAACCCTCATATTGTACAGAACCCTCATATTGTACAGAACCCTCATATTGTACAGAACCCTTATGTTGATTAGAATCCTCACATTGCCCAGAATCCTCAGTTTGAGGTCTCATATTGCAGAAGACGTTATCATTGCACAGAACTCTCATTTTGCATAAAATAATCACATTGCCCAGAGTCCTCCAATTTTGCAGCACACAAACATAGTGCCTTTATAAATCTTTATTGTTAAAATTCTGCTTACTTGTTAAGTAACCCGAAGAATGATGGCCTGGCTTTGTAGAAATGCTGGATTTAGCAGATTTTCCAGCACTAAGAAAATTACCTGCTGTGAGAGAGATATTGATTCCGGGAGCAAGCACGGGTGCAACCAAAGGAAAAAATGAGTTAGAGAAGAGAGAAGAGGGAAGATACGATGCATCTTTGGTTTGTTTGTTCATACGGAGTTCTGGTTGGTCTTAGCTAGTTTCCTAAAGGTTCAGAATGAATCCCAATATACAGTCATGGTAGTAGTCCCCTAGCTAGCTCTACAGAACTCGTCTGATTCGACTGCCACGCAGATCTGCGCTGAAGCATCTCCTGCACCTGTAGATTGACAACTGAACCCCCTCTCCAGAAGTACCACTGAACCCCCTCTCCAGAAGTACCACTGAACCTTCTCTCCAGAAGTACCACTGAACCCCCTCTCCAGAAGTACCACTGAACCCCCTCTCCAGAAGTACCACTGAACCTTCTCTCCAGAAGTACCACTGAACCTTCTCTCCAGAAGTACCACTGAACCCCCTCTCCAGAAGTACCACTGAACCCCCTCTCCAGAAGTACCACTGAACCTTCTCTCCAGAAGTACCACTGAACCTTCTCTCCAGAAGTACCACTGAACCCCCTCTCCAGAAGTACCACTGAACCCCCTCTCCAGAAGTACCACTGAACCCCCTCTCCAGAAGTACCACTGAACCTTCTCTCCAGAAGTACACCACTGAACCCCCTCTCCAGAAGTACCCCCTGAACCCCCTTCCAGAAGTACCACTGACCCCCTCTCGAGTACCAGAACCTTCTCCAGAAGTACCACTGAAACCTTCTCTCCAGAAGTACCACTGAACCCCCTCTCCAGAAGTACACTGAACCCCTCTCCAGAAGTACCCTGAACCCCCTCTCCCAGAAGTACACTGAAACCCCCTCTCCAGAAGTACCACGGAACCTCTCGTCTCCAGAAGTACCACTGAACCTTCTCTCCAGAAGTACCACTGAACCCTCTCCAGAAGTACCACTGAACCCCTCTCAGAAGTACCACTGAACCTCTCTCCAGAAGTACCACTGACCCCTCTATCCAAGAAGTACCACTGAACCCCCCCTCTCCTGAAGTACCACTGAACCCCCTTCCAGAAGTACCCTGAACCCTCTCCAGAAGTACACTGAACCCCCTCTCCAGAAGACTAACCCTGACCTGAACCCCACCTCTCCAGAATACCACTGAACCCCTCCAGAAAGTACCCCCTGAACACCTCTCTCCAGAAGTACCACTGAACCCCTCTCCAGAAGTACCACTGAACCCCTCTCCAGAAGTACACTGAACCCCTCTCTCCAGAAGTACCACTGAACCTCTCTCAGAAGTACCCCCTGAACCCCCTCTCCCGAAGTAACCCCTGAACCCCCTCTCCAGAATACCACTGAACCCCCTCTCCAGAGAGACCACTGAACCCCTCTCCAGAAGTACCACGAACCTTCTCCAGAAGTACCACTGAACCCCCTCTCCAGAGTACCCGAACCCCTCTCCAGAAGTACACTGAAACCTCTCAAAGTAACACTGAACCCCTCTCCAGATAGTTACCCTGAAACCCCCTCTCCAGAAGTACCACTGACACCCCTCTCCAGAAGTACCCTGAACCTTCTCTCCAGAAGTAACCACATGAACCCCCTCTCCAGAAGTACCACTGAACCTTCTCTCCAGAAAGTCCACTGAACCCCCTTCTCCAGAAGTACCACTGAACCTTACTCTCCAGAATACCGAACCCTCTCCAGAGTACCACTGAACCCCTCTCCAGAAAGTACCCATGAACCCTCTCCAGAAGTACCACGAACCCCCCTCTCCGAAGTACCACTGAACCCTTCTCCAGAAGTACCACTGAACCCTCCTCTCCAGAAGTACCACTGAACCTTCTCTCCGAGTACCAACTGACACCTCTCAGAAGTACCACTGAACCCTCTCAGAAGTCATACACTGAACCCCCTCTCCAGAAGTACCACTGAACCTTCTCTCCAGAAGTACCACTGAACCCTTCCAGAAGTCCACTGAACTTCCCTCTCCAGAATAGTACCATGAACCCCTCTTCCAGAAAGTACCACTGAACCCCCTTCAAGAGTAACCACTGAACCTCTCTCTCCAGAAAGAAAATGACCACACCGCTCCAGAAGTCCCAGATACCCACTATCCAGAAGTACCCTGAACCCCCTCTCCAGAAGTACCACGGAACCTTCTGCTCCAGAAGTACCACTGAACGTGTTGTGTCCAGAAGTACCACAGAAACCTTCTCTCCAGACAGTACCACTGAAACCTTCTCTCAGAAGTAACCACTGAACCCCTCTCCAGAAGTACCACTGAACCTTACTCTCCGAGTAAGTACCACTGAACCTTCTCTCAAAGAAAGTACCATGAACTGAACATTCTCTCAAGACAGACCCACTGAACCTTCTCTCCAGAAGTACCACTGAAACCCTCTCCAGAGTACCAACTGAACCCCCTCCCAGAAGACCATGAACCTTCTCTACCAGAAAGCTACACTTAACCTT
>UELW01000418.1:0-12894 GCA_900490495.1 Danionella dracula
AGTGAGTGAGGTGAGTGACGTTGGTGAGTGAGGGGGTGAGAGGGTGAGGAGTGAGAGTTGAGTGAGTGAGTGAGTGAGAGGGTGTAGAGTGATGTGAGCGAGTGAGTGAGTGAGTGAGGAGTCGGTTAGTGAGGGACGTGGGGTGAGGAGTGGCGTGAGGGTGAGGGGTGGTTTGAAGTGAGTGAGTGGGTGAGGTGAGTGGGTGGAGAGGGTGAGTGAGTGAGCGAGTGAGTGAGTGAGTGAGTGAGTGAGTGGTTGAGTGAGTGAGTGGGTGAGTGAGTGGGTGAGAGGGTGAGTGAGTGAGTGGGTGTTTCAGAGACGAATAACGTCCTGAAAGCAGATCTCTTGCTGTTCTCTGCAGGTTCGATGTGTCAGATAGAGACTCGTTCTTCGACAGTAAAACTAGAAGTTCTCTCGTGAGTGTGATCAGCTTTCCACAGATCTTTTGGGACCAGGTTTGAGTTCTTTTCGTTACACGCAGACTTTATTTGGGTCTCTCTTTTAGGTGCTGGAGATTCTAAAGAGAAGCAAGTGCACCAAAGCTCCGTTCAGCATGGGTGAGCTGATGCTCAAAACACAGCTGAGTCCCCCTGCAAAGGCCGAATGCCTTGAACAAAGAACAACAGAGGAGCAGATTCTTAACCAAAAACAAGTGCTCAACAAATTCTGGAGCTGATGAAAGGATTTTTTAACTTATTAGATGTCCCGGCTAAAGGGCTAAACTCTAAGTTCTGAGATTCAGAGTCCTGAGATTCAGAGTCGTGAGATTCAGAGTCTTAAGATTCAGAGACCTGAGATTCAGAGACCCGAGATTCAGAGTCCAGAGATTCAGAGACCCGAGATTCAGAGTCCCGAGATTCAGAGACCACAGATTAAGAGTCCTGAGATTCAGAGAGATTCAGAGACCTGAGATTCAGAGACCTGAGATTCAGAGTCCTGAGATTCAGAGTCCTGAGATTCAGAGTCCTGAGATTCAGAGACCTGAGATTCAGAGTCCTGAGATTCCGAGTCCTGAGATTCAGAGTCTTAAGATTCCGAGTGATGAGATTCAGAGTCCTGGGATTCAGAGTCCTGAGATTCAGAGTACTGAGATTCAGAGACCTGAGATTCAGAGTCCTGAGATTCAGAGAGATTCAGAGTCCAGAGATTCAGAGCCCTGAGATTCAGAGTCCTGAGATTCAGAGTCCTGAGATTCAGAGTCCTGAGATCAAGAGACCTGAGATTCAGAGTCCCGAGATTCAGAGTCCTGAGATTAAGAGTTTAGAGAATCAGAGTCCTGAGATTCAGAGTCCTGAGATTCAGAGAGATTCAGAGTCCTGAGATTCAGAGTCCTGAGATTCAGAGTCCTGAGATTAAGAGACCCGAGATTCAGAGTCCCGAGATTCAGAGTCCCGAGATTCAGAGTCCTGAGATTCAGAGACCCGAGATTCAGAGTCCAGAGATTCAGAGTCCCGAGATTCAGAGTCCTGAGATTCAGAGTTTAGAGAATCAGAGTCCTGAGATTAAGAGTCCTGAGATTCAGAGTCCCAAGATTCAGAGTCCCGAGATTCAGAGTCGTGAGATTCAGAGTCGTGAGATTCAGAGACCCGAGATTCAGAGTCGTGAGATTTAGAGTCGTGAGATTCAGAGACCTAAGATTCAGAGACCTAAGATTCAGAAACCTGAGATTCAGAGTCCTGAGATTCGGAGACCTGAGATTCGAAGTCTAGAGATTCAGAGACCTGAGATTCAGAGTCCTGAGATTCAGAGAGATTCAGAGTCCTGAGATTCAGAGTCCTGAGATTCAGAGTCCTGAGATTAAGAGACCCGAGATTCAGAGTCCCGAGATTCAGAGTCCCGAGATCAAGAGACCTGAGATTCAGAGTTTAGAGATTCAGAGTCCTGAGATTCAGAGTCCTGAGATTCAGAGTCCTGAGATTCAAAGACCCGAGATTCAGAGTCCCAAGATTCAGAGAGATTCAGAGACCCGAGATTCAGAGTCCAGAGATTCAGAGTTCCGAGATTCAGAGACCCGAGATTCAGAGTTTAGAGATTCAGAGTCCTGAGATTCAGAGACCTGAGATTCAGAGTCCTGAGATTAAGAGACCCGAGATTCAGAGTCCCGAGATTCAGAGTCCCGAGATCAAGAGACCCGAGATTCAGAGTCCCAAGATTCAGAGAGATTCAGAGACCCGAGATTCAGAGTCCAGAGATTCAGAGTCCGAAGATTCAGAGACCCGAGATTCAGAGTTTAGAGATTCAGAGTCCCGAGATTCAGAGACCCGAGATTCAGAGTTTAGAGATTCAGAGTCCTGAGATTCAGAGACCTGAGATTCAGAGTCCTGAGATTCAGAGTCCTGAGATTCAGAGTTTAGAGATTCAGAGTCCTGAGATTAAGAGACCCGAGATTAAGAGTCCCGAGATTAAGAGACCCGAGATTAAGAGTCCCGAGATTCAGAGTCCCGAGATTCAGAGTCCTGAGATTAAGAGACCCGAGATTAAGAGACCCGAGATTAAGAGTCCCGAGATTCAGAGTCCCGAGATTCAGAGTCCCGAGATTCAGAGTCCTGAGATTCAGAGTTTAGAGATTCAGAGTCCTGAGATTCAGAGTTTAGAGATTCAGAGTCCTGAGATTAAGAGACCCGAGATTAAGAGTCCTTAGATTAAGAGACCCGAGATTAAGAGTCCCGAGATTCAGAGTCCCGAGATTCAGAGTCCTGAGATTAAGAGACCCGAGATTCAGAGTCCAGAGATTCAGAGTCCTGAGATTCAGAGTCCCGAGATTCAGAGTCCTGAGATTCAGAGACCCGAGATTCAGAGTCCCAAGATTAAGAGTCCCGAGATTAAGAGTCCCGAGATTAAGAGTCCTGAGATTAAGAGTCCCGAGATTAAGAGTCCTGAGATTCAGAGTCCTGAGATTCAGAGTCGTGAGATTCAGAGTCGTGAGATTCAGAGTCGTGAGATTCAGAGTCCTGAGATTCAGAGACCCGAGATTCAGAGTCCAGAGATTCAGAGAGATTCAGAGACGTGAGATTCAGAGACCTGGGATTCAGAGTCCTGAGATTCAGAGTCCTGAGATTCAGAGACCCGAGATTCAGAGTCCAGAGAATCAGAGACCTGAGATTCAGAGTCCCAAGATTCAGAGAGATTCAGAGACCCGAGATTCAGAGTCCCGAGATTCAGAGACCCGAGATTCAGAGTCCAGAGATTCAGAGTTTAGAGATTCAGAGTCCTGAGATTCAGAGTCCTGAGATTCAGAGTTTAGAGATTCAGAGTCCTGAGATTCAGAGTTTAGAGATTCAGAGTCCTGAGATTAAGAGACCCGAGATTAAGAGTCCCGAGATTAAGAGACCCGAGATTAAGAGACCCGAGATTAAGAGTCCCGAGATTCAGAGTCCCGAGATTCAGAGTCCTGAGATTAAGAGACCCGAGATTAAGAGACCCGAGATTAAGAGTCCTTAGATTAAGAGACCCGAGATTAAGAGTCCCGAGATTCAGAGTCCCGAGATTCAGAGTCCTGAGATTAAGAGACCCGAGATTCAGAGACCAGAGATTCAGAGTCCTGAGATTCAGAGTCCCGAGATTCAGAGTCCTGAGATTCAGAGACCCGAGATTCAGAGTCCCGAGATTAAGAGTCCCGAGATTAAGAGTCCCGAGATTAAGAGTCCCGAGATTAAGAGTCCCGAGATTCAGAGACCTGAGATTCAGAGTCGTGAGATTCAGAGTCGTGAGATTCAGAGACGTGAGATTCAGAGTCCTGAGATTAAGAGACCCGAGATTCAGAGTCCAGAGATTCAGAGAGATTCAGAGACGTGAGATTCAGAGACCTGAGATTCAGAGTCCTGAGATTCAGAGTCCTGAGATTCAGAGACCCGAGATTCAGAGTCCAGAGAATCAGAGACCTGAGATTCAGAGTCCCAAGATTCAGAGAGATTCAGAGACCCGAGATTCAGAGTCCCAAGATTCAGAGAGATTCAGAGACCCGAGATTCAGAGTCCCGAGATTCAGAGACCCGAGATTCAGAGTTTAGAGATTCAGAGTCCTGAGATTCAGAGTCCTGAGATTCAGAGTCCTGAGATTCAGAGTCCTGAGATTCAGAGTCCTGAGATTCAGAGTTTAGAGATTCAGAGTCCTGAGATTCAGAGTCCTGAGATTATAAGACCCCGAGATTCAGAGTCCCGAGATTCAGAGTCCCGAGATTAAGAGTCCCGAGATTAAGAGTCCCGAGATTAAGAGTCCTGAGATTCAGAGACCTGAGATTCAGAGTCCTGAGATTAAGAGACCCGAGATTCAGAGTCCCGAGATTAAGAGTCCTGAGATTCAGAGACCCGAGATTCAGAGTCCCGAGATTAAGAGTCCCGAGATTAAGAGTCCTGAGATTCAGAGTCCTGAGATTCAGAGTCCTGAGATTCAGAGACCCGAGATTCAGAGTCCCGAGATTAAGAGTCCCGAGATTAAGAGTCCTGAGATTCAGAGACCTGAGATTCAGAGTCTAGAGATTCAGAGTCCTGAGATTCAGAGTCCTGAGATTCAGAGTCCCAAGATTCAGAGTCCAGAGATTCAGAGACCTGAGATAGAGACCCGAGATTCAGAGTCCCGAGATTCAGAGTCCTGAGATTCAGAGTCCTGAGATTCAGAGTCGTGAGATTCAGAGTCGTGAGATTCAGAGTCGTGAGATTCAGAGTCGTGAGATTCAGAGTCGTGAGATTCAGAGACCCGAGATTCAGAGACCCGAGATTCAGAGTCCTGAGATTCAGAGTCCCGAGATTCAGAGACCTGAGATTCAGAGTCCTGAGATTAAGAGACCCGAGATTCAGAGTCCAGAGATTCAGAGAGATTCAGAGACGTGAGATTCAGAGACCTGAGATTCAGAGTCCTGAGATTCAGAGTCCTGAGATTCAGAGACCCGAGATTCAGAGTCCAGAGAATCAGAGACCTGAGATTCAGAGTCCCAAGATCCAGAGAGATTCAGAGACCCGAGATTCAGAGTCCCAAGATTCAGAGAGATTCAGAGACCCGAGATTCAGAGTCCCGAGATTTAGAGACCCGAGATTCAGAGTTTAGAGATTCAGAGTCCTGAGATTCAGAGTCCTGAGATTCAAAGTTTAGAGATTCAGAGTCCTGAGATTCAGAGTCCTGAGATTCAGAGTCCTGAGATTCAGAGTCCTGAGATTCAGAGTCCTGAGATTCAGAGTTTAGAGATTCAGAGTCCTGAGATTATAAGACCCGAGATTCAGAGTCCCGAGATTAAGAGTCCCGAGATTAAGAGTCCAGAGATTTAGAGTCCTGAGATTCAGAGTCCTGAGATTCAGAGACCCGAGATTCAGAGTCCCGAGATTCAGAGTCCCGAGATTAAGAGTCCTGAGATTCAGAGTCCTGAGATTCAGAGTCCTGATATTAAGAGACCCGAGATTCAGAGTCCCGAGATTCAGAGTCCCGAGATTCAGAGTCCAGAGATTCAGAGTCCTGAGATTCAGAGACCCGAGATTCAGAGTCCCGAGATTCAGAGTCCCGAGATTACGAGTCCCGAGATTCAGAGTCGTGAGATTCAGAGTCGTGAGATTCAGAGTCGTGAGATTCAGAGACGTGAGATTCAGAGTCCTGAGATTCAGAGTCCAGAGATTCAGAGACCTGAGATAAAGAGACCCGAGATTCAGAGTCCTGAGATTCAGAGTCCTGAGATTCAGAGACCTGAGATTCAGAGTCCCGAGATTCAGAGTCCCGAGATTCAGAGTCCCGAGATTCAGAGACCCGAGATTCAGAGTCCCGAGATTCAGAGTCCCGAGATTCAGAGTCCTGAGATTCAGAGTCCTGAGATTCAGAGACCTGAGATTCAGAGACCTGAGATTCAGAGTCGTGAGATTCAGAGTCCTGAGATTCAGAGTCCTGAGATTCAGAGTCCTGAGATTCAGAGTCGTGAGATTCAGAGACCCGAGATTCAGAGTCCAGAGATTCAGAGTCCTGAGATTCAGAGAGATTCAGAGACGTGAGATTCAGAGTCCTGAGATTCAGAGTCCCGAGACACAGAGTACCGAGATTCAGAGTGAGGAGCAGATTCTTAACCAAAAACAAGTGCTCAACAAATTCTGGAGCTGATAAAGGGATTTTTTTAACATATTAGATGTCCCGGCTGAAGGGCTAAACTCTAAGTTCTGAGATTCAGAGTCCTGAGATTCAGAGTCTTGAGATTCAGAGACCTGAGATTCAGAGTCCAGAGATTCGGAGTTTCGAGATTCGGAGTCCTGAGATTCAGAGAGATTCAGAGTCCAGAGATTCAGAGACCTGAGATTCAGAGTCCCGTGATTCGGAGTCCTGAGATTCGGAGTCCTGAGATTCGGAGTCCCGAGATTCGGAGTCCTGAGATTCAGAGTCCTGAGATTCAGAGTCCAGAGATTCGGAGTTTCGAGATTCGGAGTCCTGAGATTCAGAGAGATTCAGAGTCCAGAGATTCAGAGACCTGAGATTCAGAGTCCCGAGATTCGGAGTCCTGAGATTCGGAGTCCCGAGATTCGGAGTCCTGAGATTCGAAGTCCAGAGATTCAGAGTCCTGAGATTCAGAGTCCTGAGATTCAGAGTCCAGAGATTCAGAGACCTGAGATTCAGAGTCCTGAGATTCGGAGTCCTGTGATTCGGAGTCCCGAGATTCGGAGTCCCGAGATTCGGAGTCCTGAGATTCGGAGTCCCGAGATTCGGAGTCCTGAGATTCGGAGTCCTGAGATTCAGAGTCCTGAGATTCAGAGTCCTGAGATTCAGAGTCCTGAGATTCAGAGTCCTGAGATTCAGAGACCTGAGATTCAGAATCCTGAGATTCAGAGACCCTAGATTCAGAGACCTGAGATTCAGAGACCCGAGATTCAGAGTCCTGAGATTCAGAGACCCGAGATTCAGAGTCCTGAGATTCAAAGACCCGAGATTCAGAGTCCCAAGATTCAGAGAGATTCAGAGACCCGAGATTCAGAGTCCAGAGATTCAGAGTCCTGAGATTAAGAGACCCTAGATTCAGAGACCTGAGATTCAGAGACCCGAGATTCAAAGTCCAGAGATTCAGAGACCTGAGATTCAAAGTCCTGAGATTAAGAGACCCGAGATTCAGAGTCCCGAGATTCAGAGACCATAGATTAAGAGTCCTGAGATTCAGAGAGATTCAGAGTCCAGAGATTCAGAGACCTGAGATTCAGAGTCCTGAGATTAAGAGACCCGAGATTCAGAGAGATTCAGAGTCCAGAGATTCAGAGACCTGAGATTCAGAGTCCTGAGATTCCGAGTCCTGAGATTCGGAGTCCTGAGATTCGGAGTCCCGAGATTCGGAGTCCTGAGATTCGAAGTCCAGAGATTCAGAGTCCTGAGATTCAGAGACCTGAGATTCAGAGTCCAGAGATTCAGAATCCCGAGATTCAGAGTCCTGAGATTAAGAGCCCCGAGATTCAGAGTCCTGAGATTAAGAGACCCGAGATTCAGAGTCCCGAGATTCAAAGACCCGAGATTCAGAGTCCCAAGATTCAGAGAGATTCAGAGTCCCGAGATTCAGAGACCCGAGATTCAGAGTTTAGAGATTCAGAGACCTGAGATTCAGAGTCCCGTGATTCGGAGTCCTGAGATTCGGAGTCCCGAGATTCCGAGTCCTGAGATTCGGAGTCCTGAGATTCGGAGTCCCGAGATTCGGAGTCCTGAGATTCGGAGTCCTGAGATTCGGAGTCCCGAGATTCGGAGTCCTGAGATTCGAAGTCCTGAGATTCAGAGTCCTGAGATTCAGAGTCCTGAGATTCAGAGTCCTGAGATTCAGAGTCCTGAGATTCAGAGACCTGAGATTCAGAGTCCTGAGATTCAGAGACCCTAGATTCAGAGACCTGAGATTCAGAGACCCGAGATTCAGAGTCCTGAGATTCAGAGACCCGAGATTCAGAGTCCCAAGATTCAGAGAGATTCAGAGACCCGAGATTCAGAGTTTAGAGATTCAGAGTCCTGAGATTAAGAGACCCTAGATTCAGAGACCTGAGATTCAGAGACCCGAGATTCAAAGTCCAGAGATTCAGAGACCTGAGATTCAAAGTCCTGAGATTAAGAGACCCGAGATTCAGAGTCCCGAGATTCAGAGACCATAGATTAAGAGTCCTGAGATTCAGAGAGATTCAGAGTCCAGAGATTCAGAGACCTGAGATTCAGAGTCCTGAGATTAAGAGACCCGAGATTAAGAGACCCTAGATTCAGAGACCTGAGATTCAGAGACCCGAGATTCAAAGTCCAGAGATTCAGAGACCTGAGATTCAAAGTCCTGAGATTAAGAGACCCGAGATTCAGAGAGATTCAGAGTCCAGAGATTCAGAGACCTGAGATTCAGAGTACTGAGATTCGGAGTCCTGAGATTCGGAGTCCTGAGATTCGGAGTCCCGAGATTCGGAGTCCTGAGATTCGAAGTCCAGAGATTCAGAGTCCTGAGATTCAGAGACCTGAGATTCAGAGTCCAGAGATTCAGAATCCCGAGATTCAGAGTCCTGAGATTCAGAGTCCCGAGATTCAGAGTCCTGAGATTAAGAGACCCGAGATTCAGAGTCCCGAGATTCAAAGACCCGAGATTCAGAGTCCCAAGATTCAGAGAGATTCAGAGACCCGAGATTCAGAGTTTAGAGATTCAGAGTCCTGAGATTAAGAGACCCGAGATTCAGAGACCCGAGATTCAGAGTTTAGAGATTCAGAGTCCAGAGATTCAGAGACCTGAGATTCAGAGAGATTCAGAGTCCAGAGATTCAGAGACCTGAGATTCAGAGTCCTGAGATTCGGAGTCCCGAGATTCGGAGTCCCGAGATTCGGAGTCCTGAGATTCGGAGTCCCGAGATTCGGAGTCCTGAGATTCGAAGTCCAGAGATTCAGAGTCCTGAGATTCAGAGTCCTGAGATTCAGAATCCCGAGATTCAGAGACCCTAGATTCAGAGACCTGAGATTCAGAGACCCGAGATTCAAAGTCCAGAGATTCAGAGACCCGAGATTCAGAGTCCTGAGATTAAGAGACCCGAGATTCAGAGTCCCGAGATTCAGAGTCCCGAGATTCAGAGTCCCGAGATTCAGAGAGATTCAGAGTCCAGAGATTCAGAGACCTGAGATTCAGAGTCCTGAGATTCCGAGTCCTGAGATTCGGAGTCCCGAGATTCGGAGTCCCGAGATTCGGAGTCCTGAGATTCGAAGTCCAGAGATTCAGAGTCCTGAGATTCAGAGACCTGAGATTCAGAGACCCGAGATTCAGAGTCCAGAGATTCAGAGACCCGAGATTCAGAGTCCCGAGATTCAGAGTCCCGAGATTCAGAGTCCCGAGATTCAGAGTCCCGAGATTCAGAGTCCTGAGATTAAGAGACCCGAGATTCAGAGTCCCGAGATTCAAAGACCCGAGATTCAGAGTCCCAAGATTCAGAGAGATTCAGAGTCCCGAGATTCAGAGTCCCGAGATTCAGAGACCCGAGATTCAGAGTCCTGAGATTCAGAGACCCGAGATTCAGAGACCTGAGATTCAGAGACCCGAGATTCAAAGTCCAGAGATTCAGAGTCCTGAGATTAAGAGACCCGAGATTCAGAGTCCTGAGATTCAGAGACCCGAGATTCAGAGTCCAGAGATTCAGAGTCCTGAGATTCAGAGTCCTGAGATTCAGAGTCCTGAGATTCAGAGTCCTGAGATTCAGAGACCCGAGATTCAGAGTCCCGAGATTCAGAGTCCTGAGATTCAGAGTCCTGAGATTCAGAGTCCTGAGATTCAGAGACCTGAGATTCAGAGACCCGAGATTCAGAGTCCAGAGATTCAGAGTCCAGAGATTCAGAGTCCAGAGATTCAGAGTCCAGAGATTCAGAGTCCAGAGATTCAGAGTCCCGAGATTCAGAGTCCTGAGATTCGAAGTCCAGAGATTCAGAGTCCTGAGATTCAGAGTCCTGAGATTCAGAATCCCGAGATTCAGAGACCCGAGATTCAGAGACCTGAGATTCAGAGACCCGAGATTCAAAGTCCAGAGATTCAGAGACCCGAGATTCAGAGTCCTGAGATTAAGAGACCCGAGATTCAGAGTCCCGAGATTCAGAGTCCCGAGATTCAGAGTCCCGAGATTCAGAGAGATTCAGAGTCCAGAGATTCAGAGACCTGAGATTCAGAGTCCTGAGATTCCGAGTCCCGAGATTCGGAGTCCTGAGATTCGGAGTCCCGAGATTCGGAGTCCTGAGATTCGAAGTCCAGAGATTCAGAGTCCTGAGATTCAGAGACCTGAGATTCAGAGACCCGAGATTCAAAGTCCAGAGATTCAGAGACCCGAGATTCAGAGTCCCGAGATTCAGAGTCCCGAGATTCAGAGTCCCGAGATTCAGAGTCCTGAGATTCAGAGTCCTGAGATTAAGAGACCCCGAGATTCAGAGTCCCGAGATTCAAAGACCCGAGATTCAGAGTCCCAAGTTTCAGAGAGATTCAGAGTACCGAGATTCAGAGTCCCGAGATTAAGAGACCCGAGATTCAGAGTCCTGAGATTCAGAGACCCTAGATTCAGAGACCTGAGATTCAGAGACCCGAGATTCAAAGTCCAGAGATTCAGAGTCCTGAGATTAAGAGACCCGAGATTCAGAGTCCTGAGATTCAGAGACCCGAGATTCAGAGTCCCGAGATTCAGAGTCCTGAGATTCAGAGTCCTGAGATTCAGAGTCCTGAGATTCAGAGTCCTGAGATTCAGAGTCCCGAGATTCAGAGTCCCGAGATTCAGAGTCCTGAGATTCAGAGTCCTGAGATTCAGAGTCCTGAGATTCAGAGACCTGAGATTCAGAGACCCGAGATTCAGAGTCCAGAGATTCAGAGTCCAGAGATTCAGAGTCCAGAGATTCAGAGTCCAGAGATTCAGAGTCCAGAGACTCAGAGTCCCGAGATTCAGAGTCAAGAGAATAAGAGTCCCGAGATTCAGAGACCCGAGATTCAGAGTACCGAGATTTAGAGTCCAGAGATTCAAAGACCCGAGATTCAGAGTCCCAAGATTCAGATATATTCAGAGTCCCGAGATTCAGAGTCCCGAGATTAAGAGACCCGAGATTCAGAGTCCTGAGATTCAGAGACCCGAGATTCAGAGACCTGAGATTCAGAGACCCGAGATTCAGAGTCCAGAGATTCAGAGACCCGAGATTCAGAGTCCTGAGATTCAGAGTCCTGAGATTCAGAGTCCTGAGATTCAGAGACCCGAGATTCAGAGTCCTGAGATTCAGAGTCCTGAGATTCAGAGTCCTGAGATTAAGAGACCTGAGATTCAGAGACCCGAGATTCAGAGTCCCGAGATAAGAGAGACCTGAGATTCAGAGAGATTCAGAGTCCTGAGATTCAGAGTCCTGAGATTCAGAGTCCTGAGATTAAGAGACCCGAGATTCAGAGTCCCGAGATTAAGAGACCTGAGATTCAGAGACCCGAGATTCAGAGTCCAGAGATTCAGAGTCCCAAGATTCAGAGAGATTCAGAGACCCGAGATTCAGAGACCCGAGATTCAGAGTCCAGAGATTCAGAGTCCCGAGATTCAGAGTCCTGAGATTAAGAGACCCGAGATTCAGAGTCCCGAGATTCAGAGTCCCGAGATCAAGAGACCCGAGATTCAGAGTCCCAAGATTCAGAGAGATTCAGAGTCCTGAGATTCAGAGACCCGAGATTCAGAGTCCAGAGATTCAGAGTCCTGAGATTAAGAGACCCGAGATTCAGAGACCCGAGATTCAGAGTCCTGAGATTCAGAGTCCTGAGATTAAGAGACCCGAGATTCAGAGACCAGAGATTCAGAGTCCTGAGATTAAGAGACCCGAGATTCAGAGACCAGAGATTCAGAGTCCTGAGATTCAGAGACCCGAGATTCAGAGTCCAGAGATTCAGAGTCCAGAGATTCAGAGTCCAGAGATTCAGAGTCCTGAGATTCAGAGACCTGAGATTCAGAGACCCGAGATTCAGAGTCCAGAGATTCAGAGTCCAGAGATTCAGAGTCCAGAGATTCAGAGTCCTGAGATTCAGAGACCTGAGATTCAGAGTACCGAGATTTAGAGTCCAGAGATTCAAAGACCAGAGATTCAGAGTCCCAACACTGCAAAAAATGCACTCTTGGAACAAGAAAAAAAAACCTCAAATAAGGTTAAACTCTTCTTATATCAAGCAAAAAAATCTGCCAATGGGGTAAGCAAATTTGACTTGTCAAGATTTCTTAAAATTAGAAAAAAATTCTAGCTGATAAATAGACAAAAACTCTCAAAACAAGACTTTACAAATTGTAAAACTGCACTGAAACTAGAATATTTCAACTTGTATCTAGTCTCTAGTCGTCTTAAAACTAGACAATCTGTCTTAAAACTAGGATGTTTTCGCTTTTATTTAAGACTAACTTAGAAAATTAACTATTAAAATAAGTATATACAACCTTAAATTAAGAAAGTTTGTGCTTAATTTTAGTTCTTAAAGTAGAATATGGGTTCTTAAAACTAGAAATTCTAGCTTACACTTTTAATTTTAAATAATTATATTATATTTTATTTAGGCCTATTGGTGAATTTTTAGACAGCACAGTTCAGATAGGAGAGCGGAAGAACACTTAGCAGAACTCTGGGGAGAAGATCACTGAAGGACCAAGGCTGGATTCGAACCCCCGTCACCGGAGGTTTCAGCTTCAAATGTCAGCGCTTTGACCGCTACGCTATCCATGCTGACAAGTTATATTGGTTCTAATAAGCTATATAAAACCAAAAGAGAAAACATTCTTGTTTTAAGACAGATTGTCTAGTTTTAAGACCACTAGTGACTAGATACAAGTTGGAATATTCTAGTTTCAATGCATTTTTACAGCTTGGAAAGACTTGTTTTGAGAGTTTTTTGTACTTTCTTAAGATTCAACAGCTTATGTTACCAGCTAGAAGTTTTTGCTAATTTTAAGAATTCTGACC
>UELW01000242.1:0-24554 GCA_900490495.1 Danionella dracula
CTGAGCCCCATCATTCCCAGACACGGATTCTTTACCACTTCTATGCTGATGACACTCAACTCTATCTGTCGTTCCCCCCTGATGATCAATCAGTAACATACCCGCGTAACTGACTGCCTGAACGACATCTCTACTTGGATGAAAAACACAACCTACAGCTCAACGTGGCCAAGACAGAACTTCTGGTAATCCTGGCCACCTGCGCAGAGCCTCCATGAAGAGCTGATTGTAGGTTTGACGCACAGCTATAGACTGGCTTGATGACGCCGCACTAAAGCTTTGAAGCGAGACAATATTTCTGCAACTCCAGGAGTTAAAACTAAGCAGATGTTCAATCACAGAAGGAAAATGACAAAATAAAGAATTCTCCCCGTCGGGGAATTGAACCCCGGTCTCCCGCGTGGACAGGCGGGGATACTCACCACTATACTAACGAGGAGTTCAGAAGGCTCCTCAGAGTATTTCCGGTGTGAAGAGCGGACACTAAACTGAGGACGCCTTGTTGTCGTAACGGAAGCGCTACGAGGGGCCAGGGCTTACCACGGATCATCTGTTCTCATCCTAGAAGACCTCTTGCAGCATTGACACAGTCAACCTTCAGATCCTTTTTCCACTCTCTCTGCGAGGGCATCTCTGGAACCGTACTCGATTGGCTTGAGTCTTATCGATTGGTAGATCTTTCAGTGGAGGGGTGATGGTCAAACACTCATAAACTACTCAACGGCGTTCCCCAGGGATCAGTCCTTGGCCCCTGGTCTTCTCCATTTACACCACCTCTCTGAGCCCCATCATTCCCAGACACGGATTCTTTTACCACTTCTATGCTGATGACACTCAACTCTATCTGTCGTTCCAACCCCTGATGATCAATCAGTAACTACCCGCGTAACTTGACTGCCTGAACGACATCTCTACTTGGATGAAAAACCATAACCTACAGCTCAACGTGGCCAAGACAGAACTTCTGGTTAATCCCGGCCCACCCTGCGCAGAGCCTCCATGAAGAGCTGATTGTAGGTTTGACGCACAGCTATAGACTGGGCCTTGGATGACGCCGCACTAAAAGCTTTGAAGCGAGACAATATTTCTGCAACTCCAGGAGTTAAAACTAAGCAGATGTTCATATCACAGAAGAAAAATGACAAAATAAAGAATTCTCCCCGTCGGGGAATTGAAACCCCGTTCTCCCGCGTGACAGGCGGGGATACTCACCACTATACTAACGAGGAGTTCCAAGGACCAGCTTCCTCAGAGTATTTCCGAGTGTGAAGAAGCGGACACTAAACTGAGACGGCTTTGTTGTCTGTAACGGAAGCGCTACGAGGGGCCAGGGCTTACCACGGATCATCTGTCTCTCATCCTAGAAGACCTCTCTGCAGCATTTGACACAGTCAACCTTCAGATCCTTCTTTCCACTCTCTCTGCGACGGGCATCACTGGAACCGTACTCGATTGCTTGAGTCTTATCTGATTGGTAGACCTTTCAGTGGAGGGGTGATGTGTCAAACACTCATAAACTACTCAACGGCGTTCCCCAGGGATCAGTCCTTGGCCCCCTGGTCTTCTCCATTTACACCCACCTCTCTGAGCCCCATCATTCCAGACACGGATTCTTTAACCACTTCATATGCTGATGACACTCAACTCTATCTTGTCGTTGCCCCCCCTGATGATCAATCAGTAACTACCCGCGTAACTGACTGCCTGAACGACATCTCTACTTGGATGAAAAACCATAACCTGACAGCTCGACGTGGCCAAGACAGAACGTTCTGGTAATCCCGGCCACCTGCGCAGAGCCTCCATGAAGAGCTGATTGTAGGTTTGACGCAGCAGCTATAGACTGGCCTTGATGACGCCGCACTAAAGCTTTGAAGCGAGACATATTTCTGCAAACTCCAGGAGTTAAAACTAAGGCAGATGTTCAAAACACAGAAGAAAAAATGACAAAATAAAGAATCCTCCCGTCGGGGAATTGAACCCCCGGTCTCACCGCGTGAACAGGCGGGGATACTCACCACTATACTAAAGAGGAGTTGAAGGGCTGATTTCCTCAGAGTATTTCCGAGTGTGAAGAGCGGACACTAAACTGAGACGGCTTTGTTGTCTGTAACGGAAGCGCTACGAGGGGCCAGGGCTAACCACGGATCATCTGTTGTCATCCTAGAAGACCTCTCTGCAGCATTTGACACAGTCAACCTTCAGATCCTTCTTTCCACTCTCTCTGCGACGGGCATCTCTGGAACCGTTCCTCGATTGGCTTGAGTCTTATCTGATGGGTAGATCTTTCAGTGGAGGGGTGATGTGTCAAACACTCATAAACTACTCAACGGCGTTCCCCAGGGATCAGTCCTTGGCCCCCTGGTCTTCTCCATTACAAACCACCTCTCTGAGCCCCATCATTCCTCAGACACGGATTCTTTTACCACTTCTATGCTGATGACACTCAACTCTATCTGTCGTTCCCCCCCTGATGATCATCAGTAACTACCCGCGTAACGACTGCCTGAACGACATCTCTACTTGGATTGAAAAAAACCATAACCTACAGCTCAACGTGGCCAAGACAGAACTTCTGGTAATTCCCGGCCCCCTGCGCCAGAGCCTCCATGAAGAGCTGATTGTAGGTTTTGACGCACAACTATAGACTGGCCTTGATGACGCCGCACTAAAGCTTTGAAGCGAGACAATATTTCTGCAACTCCAGGAGTTAAAACTAAGCAGATGTTCAAAACACAGAAGAAAAATGACAAAATAAAGAATCCTCCCCGTCGGGGATTGAACCCCGGTCTCCCCGTGTGACGGCGGGGATACTCACCACTATACTAACGAGGAGTTCAAGAGAAGGTTTCCTACAGAGTATTTTCCGAGTGTGAAGAGCGGACACTAAACTGAGACGGCTTTGTTGTCTGTACGGAAGCGCTACGAGGGGCCAGGGCTAACCACGGATCATCTGCTGCTCATCCTAGAAGACCTCTCTGCAGCATTTGACACAGTCAACCTTCAGATCCTTCTTTCCACTCTCTCGGCGACGGGCATCACTGAACCGTACTCGATTGGCTTGAGTCTATCTGATTGGTAGACCTTTCAGTGGAGGGGTGATGTGTCAAACACTCATAAACTACTCAAACGGCGTTCCCCAGGTATCAGTCCTTGGCCCCTGGTCTTCTCCATTTACAACCACCTCTCTGAAGCCCATCATTCCCAGACACGGATTCTTTTACCACTTCTATGCTGATGACACTCAACTCTATCTGTCGTTCCCCCCCTGATGATCAATCAGTAACTACCCCGCGTAACTGACTGCCTGAACGACATCTCTACTTGGATGAAAAAAACCATAACCTACAGCTCGAACGTGGCCAAGACAGAACTTCTGGTAATCCGGGCCCACCTGCGCAGAGCCTCCATGAAGAGCTGATTGTAGGTTTGACGCACAGCTATAGACTGGCCTTGATGACGCCGCACTTAAGCTTTGAAGCGAGACAATATTTCTTCAACTCCAGGAGTTAAAACTAAGCAGATGTTCAAAACACAGAAGAAAAAATGACAAATAAAGAATCCTCCCCCGTCGGGGGAATTGACACCCCGGTCTCCCGCGTGACAGGGCAGGGATACTCACCACTATACTAACGAGGAGTTGAAGGGCTGATTTCCTCAGAGTATTTCCGAGTGTGAAGAGCGGACACTAAACTGAGACGGCTTTGTTGTCTGTAACGGAAGCGCTACGAGGGGCCAGGGCTAACCACGGATCATCTGTTGTCATCCTAGAAGACCTCTCTGCAGCATTTGACACAGTCAACCTTCAGATCCTTCTTTCCACTCTCTCTGCGACGGGCATCTCTGGAACCGTTCTCGATTGGCTTGATTCTTATCTGATTGGTAGATCTTTCAGTGCAGGGGTGATGTGTCAAACACTCATAAACTACTCAACGGCGTTCCCCAGGGATCAGTCCTTGGCCCCCTGGTCTTCTCCATTTACACCACCTCTCTGAGCCCCATCATTCTCAGACACTGATTCTTCTACCACTTCTATGCTGATGACACTCAACTCTATCTGTCGTTCCCCCCCTGATGATCAATCAGTCACTACCCGCGTAACTGACTGCCTGAACGACATCTCTACTTGGATAAAAAACCATAACCTACAGCTCAACGTGGCCAGACAGAACTTCTGGTAATCCCGGCCACCTGCGCAGAGCCTCCATGAAGAGCTGATTGTAGGTTTGACGCACAGCTATAGACTGGCCTTGATGACGCCGCACTAAAGCTTTGAAGCGAGACAATATTTCTGCAACTCCAGGAGGTTAAAACTAAGCAGATGTTCAAAATCACAGAAGAAAAATGACAAAATAAAGAATCCTCCCCGTCGGGGAATTGAACCCCCGGTCCTCCCGGTGACAGGCGGGGATACTCACCACTATACTAACGAGGAGTTCAAGGACCAGGCTTTCCTCAGAGTATTTCCGAGTGTGAAGAGCGGACACTAAACTGAGACGGCTTTGTTGTCTGTAACGGAAGCGCTACGAGGGGCCAGGGCTTACCAGGATCATCTGTTCTCATCCTAGAAGACCTCTCTGCAGCATTTGACACAGTCAACCTTCAGATCCTTCTTTCCACTCTCTCTGCGACGGGCATCTACTGGAACCGTTCTCGATTGGCTTGAGTCTTATCTGATTGGTAGATCTTTCAGTGGAGGGGTGATGTGTCAAACACTCATAAACTACTCAACGGCGTTCCCCAGGGATCAGTCCTTGGCCCCCCTGGTCTTCTCCATTTACACCACCTCTCTAAGCCCCATCATTCTCAGACACGGATTCTTTTACCACTTCTATGCTGATGACACTCAACTCTATCTGTCGTTCCCCCCCTGATGATCAATCAGTAACTACCACCCGCGTAACTGACTGCCTGAACGACATCTCTACTTGGATGAAAAAACCATAACCTACAGCTCAACGTGGCCAAGACAGAACTTCTGGTAATCCCGGCCCACCTGCGCAGAGCCTCCATGAAGAGCTGATTGTAGGTTTGACGCACAGCTATAGACTGGCCTTGATGACGCCGCACTAAAGCTTTGAAGCGAGACAATATTCTTCAACTCCAGGAGTTAAAACTAAGCAGATGTTCAAACACAGAAGAAAAATGACAAAATAAAGAATTCTCCCCGTCGGGGAATTGAACCCCGGTCTCCCGCGTGACAGGCGGGGATACTCACCACTATACTAACGAGGAGTTCAAGGGCTGATTTCCTCAGAGTATTTCCGAGTGTGAAGACGGACACTAAACTGAGACGGCTTGTTGTCTGTACGGAAAGCGCTACGAGGGGCCAGGGCTTACCAACGGATCATCTGCTCTCATCCTAGAAGACCTCTCTGCAGCATTTGACACAGTCAACCTTCAGATCCTTCTTTCCACTCTCTCTGCGACGGGCATCACTGGAACCGTACTCGATTGGCTTGAGTCTTATCTGATTGGTAGACCTTTCAGTGGAGGGGTGATGTGTCAAACACTCATAAACTACTCAACGGCGTTCCCCAGGGATCAGTCCTTGGCCCCCTGGTCTTCTCCATTTACACCACCTCTCTAAGCCCCATCATTCCCAGACACGGATTCTCCTACCACTTCTATGCTGATGACACTCAACTCTATCTGTCGTTCCCCCCCTGATGATCAATCAGTAACTACCCGCGTAACTGACTTGCCTGAACGACATCTCTACTTGGATGAAAAACCATAACCTACAGCTCGACGTGGCCAAGACAGAACTTCTGGTAATCCCTGGCCCACCTGCGCAGAGCCTCCATGAAGAGCTGATTGTAGGTTTGACGCACAGCTATAGACTGGCCTTGATGACGCCGCACTAAAGCTTTGAAGCGAGACAATATTTCTGCAACTCCAGGAGTTAAAACTAAGCAGATGTTCAAAACACAGAAGAAAAATGACAAAATAAAGAATCCTCCCCGTCGGGGAATTGAACCCCGGTCTCTCCCGCGTGACAGGCGGGGATACTCACCACTATACTAACGAGGAGTTGCAAGGGATGATTTCCTCAGAGTATTTCCGAGTGTGAAGAGCGGACACTAAACTGAGACGGCTTTGTTGTCTGTAACGGAAGCGCTACGAGGGGCCAGGGCTTAACCACGGATCATCTGTTGCTCATCCTAGAAGACCTCTCTGCAGCATTTGACACAGTCAACCTTCAGATCCTTCTTTCCACTCTCTCTGCGACGGGCATCACTGGAACCGTACTCGATTGGCTTGAGTCTTATCTGATTGGTAGATCTTTCAGTGGAGGGGTGATGTGTCAAACACTCATAAACTACTCAACGGCGTTCCCCAGGGATCAGTCCTTGGCCCCCTGGTCTTCTCCATTTACACCACCTCTCTGAGCCCCATCATTCTCAGACACGGATTCTTTTACCACTTCTATGCTGATGACACTCAACTCTATCTGTCGTTCCCCCCCTGATGATCAATCAGTAACTACCCCGCGTAACTGACTGCCTGAACGACATCTCTACTTGGATGAAAAAACCATAACCTACAGCTCGACGTGGCCAAGACAGAACTTCTGGTAATCCTGGCCCACCTGCGCAGAGCCTCCATGAAGAGCTGATTGTAGGTTTGACGCACAGCTATAGACTGGCCTTGATGACGCCGCACTAAGCTTTGAAGCGAGACAATATTTCTTTCAACTCCAGGAGTTAAAACTAAGCAGATGTTCAAACACAGAAGAAAAATGACAAAATAAAGAATCCTCCCCGTCGGGGAATTGAACCCCGGTCTCCCCGCGTGACAGGCGGGATACTCACCACTATACTAACGAGGAGTTCAAGAGCTGGCTTCCTCAGAGTATTTCCGAGTGTGAAGAGCGGACACTAACTGAGACGGCCTTTGTTGTCTGTAACGGAAGCGCTACGAGGGGCCAGGGCTTACCACGGATCATCTGTTCTCATCCTAGAAGACCTCTCTGCAGCATTTGACACAGTCAACCTTCAGATCCTTCTTTCCACTCTCTCTGCGACGGGCATCACTGGAACCGTTCTCGATTGGCTTGAGTCTTATCTGATTGGTAGATCCTTTCAGTGGAGGGGTGATGTGTCAAACACTCATAAACTACTCAACGGCGTTCCCCAGGGATCAGTCCTTGGCCCCCTGGTCTTCTCCATTTACACCACCTCTCTGAGCCCCATCATTCTCCAGACACGGATTCTTTTACCACTTCTATGCTGATGACACTCAACTCTATCTGTCGTTCCCCCCCTGATGATCAATCAGTAACTACCCGCGTAACTGACTGCCTGAACGACATCTCTACTTGGATGAAAAACCATAACCTACAGCTCAACGTGGCCAAGACAGAACTTCTGGTAATCCCTGGCCCACCTGCGCAGAGCCTCCATGAAGAGCTGATTGTAGGTTTGACGCACAGCTATAGACTGGCATTGATGACGCCGCACTAAAGCTTTGAAGCGAGACAATATTTCTGCAACTCCAGGAGTTAAAACTAAGCAGATGTTCATATCACAGAAGAAAAATGACAAAATAAAGAATTCTCCCCGTCGGGGAATTGAACCCCGGTCTCCCGCGTGACAGGCGGGGATACTCACCACTATACTAACGAGGAGTTCAAGGGCTGAGTTCCTCAGAGTATTTCCGAGTGTGAAGAAGCGGACACTAAACTGAGACGGCTTTGTTGTCTGTAACGGAAGCGCTACGAGGGCCAGGGCTTACCACGGATCATCTGTTCTCATCCTAGAAGACCTCTCTGCAGCATTTGACACAGTCAACCTTCAGATCCTTCTTTCCACTCTCTCTGCGATGGGCATCACTGGAACCGTACTCGATTGGCTTGAGTCTTATCTGATTGGTAGATCTTTCAGTGCAGGGGTGATGTGTCAAACACTCATAAACTACTCAACGGCGTTCCCCAGGGATCAGTCCTTGGCCCCCTGGTCTTCTCCATTTACACCACCTCTCTGAGCCCCATCATTCTCAGACACGGATTCTCCTACCACTTCTATGCTGATGACACTCAACTCTATCTGTCGTTCCCCCCCTGATGATCAATCAGTAACTACCCGCGTAACTGACTGCCTGAACGACATCTCTACTTGGATGAAAAACCATAACCTACAGCTCAACGTGGCCAAGACAGAACTTCTGGTAATCCCGGCCCACCCGCGCAGAGCCTCCATGAAGAGCTGATTGTAGGTTTGACGCACAGCTATAGACTGGCCTTGATGACGCCGCACTAAAGCTTTGAAGCGAGACAATATTTCTGCAACTCCAGGAGTTAAAACTAAGCAGATGTTCAAAACACAGAAGAAAAATGACAAAATAAAGAATCCTCCCCGTCGGGGAATTGAACCCCGGTCTCCCGCGTGACAGGCGGGGATACTCACCACTATACTAACGAGGAGTTCAAGGGCTGATTTCCTCAGAGTATTTCCGAGTGTGAAGAGACGGACACTAAACTGAGACGGCTTTGTTGTCTGTAACGGAAGCGCTACGAGGGGCCAGGGCTTACCACGGATCATCTGTTCTCATCCTAGAAGACCTCTCTGCAGCATTTGACACAGTCAACCTTCAGATCCTTCTTTCCACTCTCTCTGCGATGGGCATCACTGGAACCGTACTCGATTGGCTTGAGTCTTATCTGATTGGTAGACCTTTCAGTGGCAGGGGTGATGTGTCAAACACTCATAAACTACTCAACGGCGTTCCCCAGGGATCAGTCCTTGGCCCCTGGTCTTCTCCATTTACACCACCTCTCTGAGCCCCATCATTCCCAGACACGGATTCTTTTACCACTTCTATGCTGAAGACACTCAACTCTATCTGTCGTTCCCCCCCTGATGATCAATCAGTAACTACCCGCGTAACTGACTGCCTGAACGACATCTCTACTTGGATGAAAAAACCATAACCTACAGCTCAACGTGGCCAAGACAGAACTTCTGGTAATCCCGGCCCACCTGCGCAGAGCCTCCATGAAGAGCTGATTGTAGGTTTGACGCACAGCTATAGACTGGCCTTGATGACGCCGCACTAAAGCTTTGAAGCGAGACAATATTTCTTCAACTCCAGGAGTTAAAACTAAGCAGATGTTCAAAACACAGAAGAAAAATGACAAAATAAAGAATCCTCCCCGTCGGGGAATTGAACCCCGGTCTCCCGCGTGACAGGCGGGGATACTCACCACTATACTAACGAGGAGTTCAAGGATGATTTCCTCAGAGTATTTCCGAGTGTGAAGAGCGGACACTAAACTGAGACGGCTTTGTTGTCTGTAACGGAAGCGCTACGAGGGGCCAGGGCTTAACCACGGATCATCTGTTCTCATCCTAGAAGACCTCTCTGCAGCATTGACACAGTCAACCTTCAGATCCTTCTTTCCACTCTCTCTGCGACGGGCATCTCTGGAACCGTTCTCGATTGGCTGGAGTCTTATCTGATTGGTAGATCTTTCAGTGCAGGGGTGATGTGTCAAACACTCATAAACTACTCAACGGCGTTCCCCAGGGATCAGTCCTTGGCCCCCTGGTCTTCTCCATTTACACCACCTCTCTAGCCCCATCATTCCCCAGACACGGATTCTTTTACCACTTCTATGCTGATGACACTCAACTCTATCTGTCGTTCCCCCCCTGATGATCAATCAGTAACTACCCGCGTAACTGACTGCCTGAACGACATCTCTACTTGGATGAAAAACCATCACCTACAGCTCAACGTGGCCAAGACAGAACTTCTGGTAATCCCTGGCCCACCTGCGCAGAGCCTCCATGAAGAGCTGATTGTAGGTTTGACGCACAGCTATAGACTGGCCTTGATGACGCCGCACTAAAGCTTTGAAGCGAGACAATATTTCTGCAACTCCAGGAGTTAAAACTAAGCAGATGTTCATATCACAGAAGAAAAATGACAAAATAAAGAATCCTCCCCGTCAGGGAATTGAACCCCGGTCTCCCGCGTGACAGGTGGGGATACTCACCACTATACTAACGAGGAGTTCAAGACCAGGCTTCCTCAGAGTATTTCCGAGTGTGAAGAGCGGACACTAAACTGAGACGACTTTGTTGTCTGTAACGGAAGCGCTACGAGGGGCCAGGGCTAACCACGGATCATCTGTTCTCATCCTAGAAGACCTCTCTGCAGCATTTGACACAGTCAACCTTCAGATCCTTCTTTCCACTCTCTCTGCGATGGGCATCACTGGAACCGTACTCGATTGGCTTGAGTCTTATCTGATTGGTAGACCTTTCAGTGCAGGGGTGATGTGTCAAACACTCATAAACTACTCAACGGCGTTCCCCAGGGATCAGTCCTTGGCCCCCTGGTCTTCTCCATTTACACCACCTCTCTGAGCCCCATCATTCCCAGACACGGATTCTTTTACCACTTCTATGCTGATGACACTCAACTCTATCTGTCGTTCCCCCCCTGATGATCAATCAGTAACTACCCGCGTAACTGACTGCCTGAACGACATCTCTACTTGGATGAAAAACCATAACCTACAGCTCGAACGTGGCCAAGACAGAACTTCTGGTAATCCCTGGCCCACCTGCGCAGAGCCTCCATGAAGAGCTGATTGTAGGTTTGACGCACAGCTATAGACTGGCCTTGATGACGCCGCACTAAAGCTTTGAAGCGAGACAATATTTCTTCAACTCCAGGAGTTAAAACTAAGCAGATGTTCAAACACAGAAGAAAAATGACAAAATAAAGAATCCTCCCCGTCGGGGAATTGAACCCCGGTCTCCCGCGTGACAGGCGGGGATACTCACCACTATACTAACGAGGAGTTCAAGGGCTGATTTCCTCAGAGTATTTCCGAGTGTGAAGAGCGGACACTAAACTGAGACGACTTTGTTGTCTGTAACGGAAGCGCTACGAGGGGCCAGGGCTTACCACGGATCATCTGCTCTCATCCTAGAAGACCTCTCTGCAGCATTTGACACAGTCAACCTTCAGATCCTTCTTTCCACTCTCTCTGCGACGGGCATCACTGGAACCGTACTCGATTGGCTTGAGTCTTATCTGATTGGTAGACCTTTCAGTGCAGGGGTGATGTGTCAAACACTCATAAACTACTCAACGGCGTTCCCCAGGGATCAGTCCTTGGCCCCCTGGTCTTCTCCATTTACCACCACCTCTCTGAGCCCCATCATTCCTCAGACACGGATTCTCCTACCACTTCTATGCTGATGACACTCAACTCTATCTGTCGTTCCCCCCCTGATGATCAATCAGTAACTACCCGCGTAACTGACTGCCTGAACGACATCTCTACTTGGATGAAAAACCATAACCTACAGCTCAACGTGGCCAAGACAGAACTTCGGGTAATCCCGGCCCACCTGCGCAGAGCCTCCATGAAGAGCTGATTGTAGGTTTGACGCACAGCTATAGACTGGCCTTGATGACGCCGCACTAAAGCTTTGAAGCGAGACAATATTTCTTCAACTCCAGGAGTTAAAACTAAGCAGATGTTCAAAACACAGAAGAAAAATGACAAAATAAAGAATCCCCCCGTCGGGGAATTGAACCCCGGTCGCCCACGTGACAGGCGGGGATACTCACCACTATACTAACGAGGAGTTCAAGGGCTGATTTCCTCAGAGTATTTCCGAGTGTGAAGAGCGGACACTAAACTGAGACGGCTTTGTTGTCTGTAACGGAAGCGCTACGAGGGGCCAGGGCTTACCACGGATCATCTGTTCTCATCCTAGAAGACCTCTCTGCAGCATTTGACACAGTCAACCTTCAGATCCTTCTTTCCACTCTCTCTGCGACGGGCATCTCTGGAACCGTTCTCGATTGTCTTGATTCTTATCTGATTGGTAGATCTTTCAGTGCAGGGGTGATGTGTCAAACACTCATAAACTACTCAACGGCGTTCCCCAGGGATCAGTCCTTGGCCCCCTTGTCTTCTCCATTTACACCACCTCTCTAAGCCCCATCATTCTCAGACACGGATTCTTTTACCACTTCTATGCTGATGACACTCAACTCTATCTGTCGTTCCCCCCCTGATGATCAATCAGTAACTACCCGCGTAACTGACTGCCTGAACGACATCTCTACTTGGATAAAAAACCATAACCTACAGCTCAACGTGGCCAAGACAGAACTTCGGGTAATCCCGGCCCACCTGCGCAGAGCCTCCATGAAGAGCTGATTGTAGGTTTGACGCACAGCTATAGACTGGCCTTGATGACGCCGCACTAAAGCTTTGAAGCGAGACAATATTTCTTCAACTCCAGGAGTTAAAACTAAGCAGATGTTCAAAACACAGAAGAAAAATGACAAAATAAAGAATCCTCCCCGTCGGGGAATTGAACCCCGGTCTCCCGCGTGACAGGCAGGGATACTCACCACTATACTAACGAGGAGTTCAAGGGCTGATTTCCTCAGAGTATTTCCGAGTGTGAAGAGCGGACACTAAACTGAGACGGCTTTGTTGTCTGTAACGGAAGCGCTACGAGGGGCCAGGGCTTACCACGGATCATCTGCTCTCATCCTAGAAGACCTCTCTGCAGCATTTGACACAGTCAACCTTCAGATCCTTCTTTCCACTCTCTCTGCGACGGGCATCTCTGGAACCGTTCTCGATTGGCTTGATTCTTATCTGATTGGTAGATCTTTCAGTGGAGGGGTGATGTGTCAAACACTCATAAACTACTCAACGGCGTTCCCCAGGGATCAGTCCTTGGCCCCCTGGTCTTCTCCATTTACACCACCTCTCTGAGCCCCATCATTCTCAGACACGGATTCTTTTACCACTTCTATGCTGATGACACTCAACTCTATCTGTCGTTCCCCCCCTGATGATCAATCAGTAACTACCCGCGTAACTGACTGCCTGAACGACATCTCTACTTGGATAAAAAACCATAACCTACAGCTCAACGTGGCCAAGACAGAACTTCTGGTAATCCCGGCCCACCTGCGCAGAGCCTCCATGAAGAGCTGATTGTAGGTTTGACGCACAACTATAGACTGGCCTTGATGACGCCGCACTAAAGCTTTGAAGCGAGACAATATTTCTGCAACTCCAGGAGTTAAAACTAAGCAGATGTTCAAAACACAGAAGAAAAATGACAAAATAAAGAATCCTCCCCGTCGGGGAATTGAACCCCGGTCTCCCGTGTGACAGGCGGGGATACTCACCACTATACTAACGAGGAGTTCAAGGGAAGGTTTCCTCAGAGTATTTCCGAGTGTGAAGAGCGGACACTAAACTGAGACGGCTTTGTTGTCTGTAACGGAAGCGCTACGAGGGGCCAGGGCTTACCACGGATCATTCTGTTCTCATCCTAGAAGACCTCTCTGCAGCATTTGACACAGTCAACCTTCAGATCCTTCTTTCCACTCTCTCTGCGATGGGCATCACTGGAACCGTACTCGATTGGCTTGAGTCTTATCTGATTGGTAGACCTTTCAGTGGAGGGGTGATGTGTCAAACACTCATAAACTACTCAACGGCGTTCCCCAGGGATCAGTCCTTGGCCCCCTGGTCTTCTCCATTTACACCACCTCTCTGAGCCCCATCATTCTCAGACACGGATTCTTTTACCACTTCTATGCTGATGACACTCAACTCTATCTGTCGTTCCCCCCCTGATGATCAATCAGTAACTACCCGCGTAACTGACTGCCTGAACGACATCTCTACTTGGATGAAAAACCATAACCTACAGCTCGACGTGGCCAAGACAGAACTTCTGGTAATCCTGGCCCACCTGCGCAGAGCCTCCATGAAGAGCTGATTGTAGGTTTGACGCACAGCTATAGACTGGCCTTGATGACGCCGCACTAAAGCTTTGAAGCGAGACAATATTTCTGCAACTCCAGGAGTTAAAACTAAGCAGATGTTCATATCACAGAAGAAAAATGACAAAATAAAGAATCCTCCCCGTCGGGGAATTGAACCCCGGTCTCCCGCGTGACAGGCGGGGATACTCACCACTATACTAACGAGGAGTTCAAGACCAGGCTTCCTCAGAGTATTTCCGAGTGTGAAGAGCGGACACTAAACTGAGACGACTTTGTTGTCTGTAACGGAAGCGCTACGAGGGGCCAGGGCTTACCACGGATCATCTGTTCTCATCCTAGAAGACCTCTCTGCAGCATTTGACACAGTCAACCTTCAGATCCTTCTTTCCACTCTCTCTGCGATGGGCATCTCTGGAACCGTACTCGATTGGCTTGAGTCTTATCTGATTGGTAGATCTTTCAGTGCAGGGGTGATGTGTCAAACACTCATAAACTACTCAACGGCGTTCCCCAGGGATCAGTCCTTGGCCCCCTGGTCTTCTCCATTTACACCACCTCTCTGAGCCCCATCATTCTCAGACACGGATTCTTTTACCACTTCTATGCTGATGACACTCAACTCTATCTGTCGTTCCCCCCCTGATGATCAATCAGTAACTACCCGCGTAACTGACTGCCTGAACGACATCTCTACTTGGATGAAAAACCATAACCTACAGCTCAACGTGGCCAAGACAGAACTTCTGGTAATCCCTGGCCCACCTGCGCAGAGCCTCCATGAAGAGCTGATTGTAGGTTTGACGCACAGCTATAGACTGGCCTTGATGACGCCGCACTAAAGCTTTGAAGCGAGACAATATTTCTGCAACTCCAGGAGTTAAAACTAAGCAGATGTTTATATCACAGAAGAAAAATGACAAAATAAAGAATCCTCCCCGTCGGGGAATTGAACCCCGGTCTCCCGCGTGACAGGCGGGGATACTCACCACTATACTAACGAGGAGTTCAAGGGCTGATTTCCTCAGAGTATTTCCGAGTGTGAAGAACGGACACTAAACTGAGACGGCTTTGTTGTCTGTAACGGAAGCGCTACGAGGGGCCAGGGCTAACCACGGATCATCTGCTCTCATCCTAGAAGACCTCTCTGCAGCATTTGACACAGTCAACCTTCAGATCCTTCTTTCCACTCTCTCTGCGACGGGCATCACTGGAACCGTACTCGATTGGCTTGAGTCTTATCTGATTGGTAGACCTTTCAGTGCAGGGGTGATGTGTCAAACACTCATAAACTACTCAACGGCGTTCCCCAGGGATCAGTCCTTGGCCCCCTGGTCTTCTCCATTTACACCACCTCTCTGAGCCCCATCATTCTCAGACACTGATTCTTCTACCACTTCTATGCTGATGACACTCAACTCTATCTGTCGTTCCCCCCCTGATGATCAATCAGTCACTACCCGCGTAACTGACTGCCTGAACGACATCTCTACTTGGATAAAAAACCATAACCTACAGCTCAACGTGGCCAAGACAGAACTTCGGGTAATCCCTGGCCCACCTGCGCAGAGCCTCCATGAAGAGCTGATTGTAGGTTTGACGCACAGCTATAGACTGGCCTTGATGACGCCGCACTAAAGCTTTGAAGCGAGACAATATTTCTTCAACTCCAGGAGTTAAAACTAAGCAGATGTTCAAAACACAGAAGAAAAATGACAAAATAAAGAATCCTCCCCGTCGGGGAATTGAACCCCGGTCTCCCACGTGACAGGCGGGGATACTCACCACTATACTAACGAGGAGTTCAAGGGCTGATTTCCTCAGAGTATTTCCGAGTGTGAAGAGCGGACACTAAACTGAGACGGCTTTGTTGTCTGTAACGGAAGCGCTACGAGGGGCCAGGGCTTACCACGGATCATCTGTTCTCATCCTAGAAGACCTCTCTGCAGCATTTGACACAGTCAACCTTCAGATCCTTCTTTCCACTCTCTCTGCGACGGGCATCTCTGGAACCGTTCTCGATTGGCTTGATTCTTATCTGATTGGTAGATCTTTCAGTGGAGGGGTGATGTGTCAAACACTCATAAACTACTCAACGGCGTTCCCCAGGGATCAGTCCTTGGCCCCCTTGTCTTCTCCATTTACACCACCTCTCTAAGCCCCATCATTCTCAGACACGGATTCTTTTACCACTTCTATGCTGATGACACTCAACTCTATCTGTCGTTCCCCCCCTGATGATCAATCAGTAACTACCCGCGTAACTGACTGCCTGAACGACATCTCTACTTGGATGAAAAACCATAACCTACAGCTCAACGTGGCCAAGACAGAACTTCTGGTAATCCCGGCCCACCTGCGCAGAGCCTCCATGAAGAGCTGATTGTAGGTTTGACGCACAGCTATAGACTGGCCTTGATGACGCCGCACTAAAGCTTTGAAGCGAGACAATATTTCTGCAACTCCAGGAGTTAAAACTAAGCAGATGTTCAAAACACAGAAGAAAAATGACAAAATAAAGAATCCTCCCCGTCGGGGAATTGAACCCCGGTCTCCCGTGTGACAGGCGGGGATACTCACCACTATACTAACGAAGAGTTCAAGGGAAGGTTTCCTCAGAGTATTTCCGAGTGTGAAGAACGGACACTAAACTGAGACGGCTTTGTTGTCTGTAACGGAAGCGCTACGAGGGGCCAGGGCTAACCACGGATCATCTGTTCTCATCCTAGAAGACCTCTCTGCAGCATTTGACACAGTCAACCTTCAGATCCTTCTTTCCACTCTCTCTGCGACGGGCATCACTGGAACCGTACTCGATTGGCTTGAGTCTTATCTGATTGGTAGACCTTTCAGTGCAGGGGTGATGTGTCAAACACTCATAAACTACTCAACGGCGTTCCCCAGGGATCAGTCCTTGGCCCCCTGGTCTTCTCCATTTACACCACCTCTCTGAGCCCCATCATTCCCAGACACTGGATTCTTTTACCACTTCTATGCTGATGACACTCAACTCTATCTGTCGTTCCCCCCCTGATGATCAATCAGTAACTACCCGCGTAACTGACTGCCTGAACGACATCTCTACTTGGATGAAAAACCATAACCAACAGCTCGAACGTGGCCAAGACAGAACTTCTGGTAATCCTGGCCTACCCGCGCAGAGCCTCCATGAAGAGCTGATTGTAGGTTTGACGCACAGCTATAGACTGGCCTTGATGACGCCGCACTAAAGCTTTGAAGCGAGACAATATTTCTGCAACTCCAGGAGTTAAAACTAAGCAGATGTTCATATCACAGAAGAAAAATGACAAAATAAAGAATCCTCCCCGTCGGGGAATTGAACCCCGGTCTCCCGCGTGACAGGCAAGGATACTCACCACTATACTAACGAGGAGTTCAAGACCAGGCTTCCTCAGAGTATTTCCGAGTGTGAAGAGCGGACACTAAACTGAGACGCCTTTGTTGTCTGTAACGGAAGCGCTACGAGGGGCCAGGGCCTACCACGGATCATCTGTTCTCATCCTAGAAGACCTCTCTGCAGCATTTGACACAGTCAACCTTCAGATCCTTCTTTCCACTCTCTCTGCGACGGGCATCACTGGAACCGTACTCGATTGGCTTGAGTCTTATCTGATTGGTAGACCTTTCAGTGGAGGGGTGATGTGTCAAACACTCATAAACTGCTCAACGGCGTTCCCCAGGGATCAGTCCTTGGCCCCCTGGTCTTCTCCATTTACACCACCTCTCTGAGCCCCATCATTCCCAGACACGGATTCTTTTACCACTTCTATGCTGATGACACTCAACTCTATCTGTCGTTGCCCCCCTGATGATCAATCAGTAACTACCCGCGTAACTGACTGCCTGAACGACATCTCTACTTGGATGAAAAACCATAACCTACAGCTCGACGTGGCCAAGACAGAACTTCTGGTAATCCCGGCCCACCTGCGCAGAGCCTCCATGAAGAGCTGATTGTAGGTTTGACGCACAGCTATAGACTGGCCTTGATGACGCCGCACTAAAGCTTTGAAGCGAGACAATATTTCTTCAACTCCAGGAGTTAAAACTAAGCAGATGTTCAAAACACAGAAGAAAAATGACAAAATAAAGAATCCTCCCCGTCGGGGAATTGAACCCCGGTCTCCCGCGTGACAGGCGGGGATACTCACCACTATACTAACGAGGAGTTCAAGGGCTGATTTCCTCAGAGTATTTCCGAGTGTGAAGAGCGGACACTAAACTGAGACGGCTTTGTTGTCTGTAACGGAAGCGCTACGAGGGGCCAGGGCTTACCACGGATCATCTGTTCTCATCCTAGAAGACCTCTCTGCAGCATTTGACACAGTCAACCTTCAGATCCTTCTTTCCACTCTCTCTGCGATGGGCATCACTGGAACCGTACTCGATTGGCTTGAGTCTTATCTGATTGGTAGACCTTTCAGTGCAGGGGTGATGTGTCAAACACTCATAAACTACTCAACGCCGTTCCCCAGGGATCAGTCCTTGGCCCCTTTGTCTTCTCCATTTACACCACCTCTCTAAGCCCCATCATTCTCAGACACGGATTCTCCTACCACTTCTATGCTGAAGACACTCAACTCTATCTGTCGTCAACCCCCTGATGATCAATCAGTAACTACCCGCGTAACTGACTGCCTGAACGACATCTCTACTTGGATGAAAAACCATAACCAACAGCTCAACGTGGCCAAGACAGAACTTCTGGTAATCCCTGGCCCACCCGCGCAGAGCCTCCATGAAGAGCTGATTGTAGGTTTGACGCACAGCTATAGACTGGCCTTGATGACGGCCGCACTAAAGCTTTGAAGCGAGACAATATTTCTGCAACTCCAGGAGTTAAAACTAAGCAGATGTTCATATCACAGAAGAAAAATGACAAAATAAAGAATCCTCCCCGTCGGGGAATTGAACCCCGGTCTCCCGCGTGACAGGCGGGGATACTCACCACTATACTAACGAGGAGTTCAAGGGCTGATTTCCTCAGAGTATTTCCGAGTGTGAAGAACGGACACTAAACTGAGACGGCTTTGTTGTCTGTAACGGAAGCGCTACGAGGGGCCAGGGCTTACCACGGATCATCTGTTCTCATCCTAGAAGACCTCTCTGCAGCATTTGACACAGTCAACCTTCAGATCCTTCTTTCCACTCTCTCTGCGACGGGCATCACTGGAACCGTTCTCGATTGGCTTGATTCTTATCTGATTGGTAGATCTTTCAGTGCAGGGGTGATGTGTCAAACACTCGTAAACTACTCAACGGCGTTCCCCAGGGATCAGTCCTTGGCCCCCTTGTCTTCTCCATTTACACCACCTCTCTAAGCCCCATCATTCCCAGACACGGATTCTTTTACCACTTCTATGCTGATGACACTCAACTCTATCTGTCGTTCCCCCCCTGATGATCAATCAGTAACTACCCGCGTAACTGACTGCCTGAACGACATCTCTACTTGGATGAAAAACCATAACCTACAGCTCAACGTGGCCAAGACAGAACTTCTGGTAATCCTGGCCCACCCGCGCAGAGCCTCCATGAAGAGCTGATTGTAGGTTTGACGCACAGCTATAGACTGGCCTTGATGACGCCGCACTAAAGCTTTGAAGCGAGACAATATTTCTGCAACTCCAGGAGTTAAAACTAAGCAGATGTTTATATCACAGAAGAAAAATGACAAAAAAAAAAACTCCTCCCCGTCGGGGAATTGAACCCCGGTCTCCAGCGTGACAGGCGGGGATACTCACCACTATACTAACGAGGAGTTCAAGGGCTGATTTCCTCAGAGTATTTCCGAGTGTGAAGAGCGGACACTAAACTGAGACGGCTTTGTTGTCTGTAACGGAAGCGCTACGAGGGGCCAGGGCTTACCACGGATCATCTGCTTCTCATCCTAGAAGACCTCTCTGCAGCATTTGACACAGTCAACCTTCAGATCCTTCTTTCCACTCTCTCTGCGACGGGCATCACTGGAACCGTACTCGATTGGCTTGATTCTTATCTGATTGGTAGATCTTTCAGTGCAGGGGTGATGTGTCAAACACTCATAAACTACTCAACGGCGTTCCCCAGGGATCAGTCCTTGGCCCCCTGGTCTTCTCCATTTACACCACCTCTCTGAGCCCCATCATTCCCAGACACGGATTCTTTTACCACTTCTATGCTGAAGACACTCAACTCTATCTGTCGTTCCCCCCCTGATGATCAATCAGTAACTACCCGCGTAACTGACTGCCTGAACGACATCTCTACTTGGATGAAAAACCATAACCTACAGCTCAACGTGGCCAAGACAGAACTTCTGGTGATCCCGGCCCACCTGCGCAGAGCCTCCATGAAGAGCTGATTGTAGGTTTGACGCACAGCTATAGACTGGCCTTGATGACGCCGCACTAAAGCTTTGAAGCGAGACAATATTTCTTCAACTCCAGGAGTTAAAACTAAGCAGATGTTCAAAACACAGAAGAAAAATGACAAAATAAAGAATCCTCCCCGTCGGGGAATTGAACCCCGGTCTCCCGCGTGACAGGCGGGGATACTCACCACTATACTAACGAGGAGTTGAAGGGCTGATTTCCTCAGAGTATTTCCGAGTGTGAAGAGCGGACACTAAACTGAGACGGCTTTGTTGTCTGTAACGGAAGCGCTACGAGGGGCCAGGGCTAACCACGGATCATCTGTTGTCATCCTAGAAGACCTCTCTGCAGCATTTGACACAGTCAACCTTCAGATCCTTCTTTCCACTCTCTCTGCGATAGGCATCTCTGGAACCGTTCTCGATTGGCTTGAGTCTTATCTGATTGGTAGATCTTTCAGTGCAGGGGTGATGTGTCAAACACTCATAAACTACTCAACGGCGTTCCCCAGGGATCAGTCCTTGGCCCCCTTGTCTTCTCCATTTACACCACCTCTCTAAGCCCCATCATTCTCAGACACAGATTCTTTTACCACTTCTATGCTGATGACACTCAACTCTATCTGTCGTTCCCCCCCTGATGATCAATCAGTAACTACCCGCGTAACTGACTGCCTGAACGACATCTCTACTTGGATGAAAAACCATAACCTACAGCTCGACGTGGCCAAGACAGAACTTCTGGTAATCCTGGCCCACCTGCGCAGAGCCTCCATGAAGAGCTGATTGTAGGTTTGACGCACAGCTATAGACTGGCCTTGATGACGCCGCACTAAAGCTTTGAAGCGAGACAATATTTCTGCAACTCCAGGAGTTAAAACTAAGCAGATGTTCAAAACACAGAAGAAAAATGACAAAATAAAGAATCCTCCCCGTCGGGGAATTGAACCCCGGTCTCCCGTGTGACAGGCGGGGATACTCACCACTATACTAACGAGGAGTTCAAGAGAAGGTTTCCTCAGAGTATTTCCGAGTGTGAAGAACGGACACTAAACTGAGACGGCTTTGTTGTCTGTAACGGAAGCGCTACGAGGGGCCAGGGCTAACCACGGATCATCTGCTCTCATCCTAGAAGACCTCTCTGCAGCATTTGACACAGTCAACCTTCAGATCCTTCTTTCCACTCTCTCTGCGATGGGCATCTCTGGAACCGTTCTCGATTGGCTTGAGTCTTATCTGATTGGTAGATCTTTCAGTGGAGGGGTGATGTGTCAAACACTCATAAACTACTCAACGGCGTTCCCCAGGGATCTCATTTACTCCAATGTTAAACCTGAAAAAATGTAAAGCTACAGAACATGTCTCTACCTCTGGAGCTGTGATGTTTTTTTATTCAGATTGTTAGTTTTGTCCTTCATGAACACTCTGAGGAATGAATTGATTTCAAATTACTTCGTTTAAGTTGTATTACATTTAAACATTCAGCAAATCAGATGCCTTCTCTTTGCCCATGTCCCGCCTCTTTGGACCCAGTTTGTTGTTCAAACGAAACATCGTTTTATTCAGTCTATGGTTTCTTTTATTTTTAAATGCTTATTTGAATACATTACAGGGCACACACACATCACAGCCAGGGGGCAGCATATCATTACACTGAGCATTAAAAAACAAGATACAAGAGTCAAATACATTCAGGTTCAAGCATGAAGGAGGTCAGATTAAGGAGTCATATAAAAGTTTAAATTTAAGCGCTTTACAATTCTGTGAGTGTTGGATACTTTCACATTAGTTTAGAAGTTCAACTTTAAAAGCAAAAGGGGTTTGGAGTTACTGAATTTACATTTGTGAATATGAAATTTTGCCAGCATAAAAATTAAGGTAATGAAAAAATATTTCTAATTTTCTTCTGCATGGTTCTTATGAATCCCAAAAACAACATCTTTGAATGCAAAGTTAAAACTGTTCAGAAAAGTGCTTTGAATAAAAGAAAGTAAGTCAGAGCAGAAACGAGCAGAGAAGATCAAGTCCAGAAGAGACGAGTTTCACAATCTTCTCCACAAAAAGAACAGTTTGTGTCCTTGTTCTTATTAAACCTCGTAGATATGAAAGATTTGACAGGAGAGTAATTATAGAGCAGCTTAAACGTGACTTCTTTGGGGTTTTCTTGTTAAAAGATAGTTGTTTGGTAAAGCCCAGACTTTCTTCAGGGAATGTTCTGAACGAAGATGTTCCAGGAGGAGAGCGCTCGTGGAACACAGGCATTCAGCTGCTGCAAGAGAATTCTGATTTTCTTGTTATTTCTTGATATAAGTATTGAGATATTAATATCTGAAGCATTGTTTGAGAGAATAGAGGAGTCTCTTAGCAACACAGTTCCAGCAGAGGAACAGACTCCATCACAGGAGAGAACTCTCGCGGAGTCCCAGGAAGAGAGAAAACTGAGAGGAATTCCTAAGAATTATACAAATAAACATTCCAATTCAGTCATTGTTGGACCGATAGGATGTTATTGTCAAACCAGTTCTGGAAGAAGATTGTCTTGTTTTTAAATGTTATGTTTCTGTTGTTCCAAATAAAGTACGTGTGAGGTGAGAAGTAAATCAGAGACCAGGAGAGAAGCTTTTGTTTGTGGAAGTTAGAAAGCTTTAGAGGTATCTCAGAGAGATCAGAATTACAGAGAAGGAGAAATCTAAGTTTGGAGAAGATGTAGGAGAGGAAAGCGCTCCACATGGAGTTAAGATCAGATCTTAAATGTGTTGTTTAAATATGTGAAGTCTAAATAATTCATACCACCACGATATTTGTATGAATATAATGAGTTTTCTTTTTCTAAACAAAGTCCACCAGCAGTTTGTCTATTTTCTGTAACGTGGGGTTATCAGCATTCACTGAGAGAGCGGTGTCTGTAGCGCTTTCTTTATTTTATTTTTATTATTGAACAATAAACATATACAAATCAAGCAGGCTTCATATTAATCTAACTAGAAGTCCAAATGTAAATCAGTAATTACACAATACAAAACATAAGCTATACATATTATACTTAGAATCCACATTCCATTCAAACTAACAATAAAAACAAAATAAAATGTTCTGTAACGTGGGTTTATCAGCATTCACTGAGAGAGAGAGAAATACCAACATTGAACCACATTGTTTTTTCAAACAGTTTCTATGTTTATAGCTCTCAGACACCAGATCTGTTTTAGACAAATACCAAGAGATAATTATTGGAGCGCTAGATTAAACAGATTTGTTTTTAATTTAGTTCTGAACTCTGTGAGCGTAGCTGAGCTGCGGACAACATCCGGAGTTTGTTTATTTGATGGCTAAAAGTTCACTTTTACTGATATGAAGGTTTAGAGCAGAGGCTTTGGAGAAAGAGATAATTAATTCTAAAGCGAGGGAGACTTGAGCGGAATCTTTAAGAGAAAGAGTGGAATCATCCGCCAGATGATAAAGTGTTTATCTGCTGGAGAGATTGCTTTAAGAGAGCTCTGTAGAGCGTGAGATGTTAAAAACTGAGAGACGACAAGAAACAGAGAGAGAGAGAGAGAGAGAGAGAGATCGGGCGAGTTCAGGGGACGCACTATACTTCAGTTTAACAGAACTTCTGTTATTATTATTGTACACGGTTTTCATTGTTTAACAGAAAAATGATCCGAAAGCACATTTTTGTAGAGATTTAAAGATGAAGACTCGACAGAATCAAAAGCTTTGTGGAAATCAAGGAATAGGATGAAACTCAATAAAATCACTCAAATCTAATAAATCTAACACAAGCCTAATATTATTATAATTTATCATTATTGTTATATTAACATTATTTACTCTTCATAAAGCCCTCACTCGTCTATTATTGAGTTAAGAACATCTTTTATTCTATTAGAAAAAACTAAGGCTGGGATTTGATCAACTAAATTATTTATCAACCAATCATCAACTAGAGGAATTGCATTTCCGTTGGAAAATGTGTGTGAATGCATTTGTGCTGAAAAGAGTTGAAAATCAAGGATGAACGAGGCTGAAGAGGAGAGAGAAAGAAAGAAAGGAAGAGAAATATGAGAAAAAGAAAGAGAGGAGAGAGTAAAATAAAGAGAGAGAGAAAGAAAAAAGAAAGGAAAGAGAGAGAAGAGGAGAAAAGAGAGAATGTGAGAGAGGAGAGAGTTTGTTTTAAGAGAGAGAGAGAGAGGGGGAAGGAAAAAAGAGAGAAAGAAAAAGAGAGGAAGAAAGAGTGACAGAGATAGAGAAAAAAAAAGAAAGAAGAGAGTGAGGAAAGAAGAAAAGAGAGAAAAAGAGAGAGAATAGAGAGAGACCCCATCACCTACACTGTCGATTTTTCCTTTTCACTCCAAAGTTGATTAAAGGCTCAATATTTAAACGGTGTAAGCTTGTA
>UELW01000170.1:0-21146 GCA_900490495.1 Danionella dracula
CCCATGTCTCGCTATCTTCCGCTCTCTCCTCTCTCTACTATCCCAGTCTCTCCTCTCTCCTCTCTCTCTCTCTCTTCCTCTCTCTCTTCTCCTCCTCTCTCTCTCTCCTCTCTCTCCTCTCCCATGTCTCTCTCTCTCTCTCTCTCTCTCTGAGTCTCTCTGTCTGAGTACAAACAATTCTATTGAATTCTATTTTAATTTAATTCACTCTCAATGGAGAAGCGACGACGCGGTCGATGCTAATGCTATTGCTCACAGAAACCAGAAGATAAACTGAACGACACTAAAAAGAGGAGGAGAAGAATGGACAGCATTGTGAGTCTGGTAGAACGGAAGAATGGAAGAGTCAAAGGCCGAAGGAGGGAAAGAGACGTCTGCAGCTAAAAGCCTCTCTTTCCGCCGCGTGTGGACGGAGGTTGATTCGATTAGAGAAGCTGGTCTGCGCTGAGCGTGTGCTGGAGACGTGTGAGAGATGAAGAGAAGACCTGTGTGCCACAATGAAGAAGATATTAAAGTGGTTTGAGCAGATACGGTCTGCGTCAGTCGATCGCGCTCGGATCAGAGCCGGAATCTGATTTTTACGTGTGCATGAGATCGCTGTGTTCAATCATTGTCATGTGGATGCAGTAAATGCGTGTCCTTATGTCTAGCTAGCCGCCTGAGGGCCATGCTCCAGAGAGAAAAGGGTTCACGTTTAACCCTTCTGTGGCCTTCGGGTAATTCAAGATATGTTCTCTGTATTGTTTGAATTTGAGATGTCATAAATGGTAATGTGTTTTGAAGTAAAAGTTTGATTTTTAATTGCTTTTGAAATCGGCGTCACGGTGGCGCAGTGGGTAGCACGGTCGTCTCACAGCAAGAAGGTCGCTGGTTCGAGCCTCGGCTGGGTCAGGTGGTATCTCTGTGTGGAGTTCTCATGTTCTCCTCGTGATCGCGTGGGTTTACTCCGGGTGCTCCGGTTTCCTCCACGAGTCCAAAGACATGCGGAATAAGTGAGTTGAGTAAGAACGATTGTTCGTAGTGTTAAAGTGTGTGTGTGGATGTTTCCCAGCGATGGGTTGCAGCTGGAAGGGCATCCACTGTGTAAAACATATGCCGGAGAGTTGGCGGTTCATTCCGCTGTGGCGACCCCGAAAGGGAAGAAAGCCAACATGAAGATGAATGAATGCTTTTGAAATGGGAATACCCCACAAAGGTTAAGCGTGGGTAAGATCAGAAGGTTTTGTCTTCGTTTCTACAGTAGTGGCCAAAAGTTTTGCGAACGACACAAATAAGAGTTCTCACAAAGTTTGCTGCCAAACTGCTTTTAGATCTTAGTTTCAGTTATTTCTGAGATGCACTGAAATCTAATTACAAGCACTTCGTATGTTTCAAAGGCTTTATCAACAATTACCTGGCATTTATGCAATGAGTTAGTATTTGAGGGGTTGGCCCTTCCTTTTATAGGACCTCTGCAATTCAACTTCTGGAACAAATCCTAGCTGATAGCAACCCATCCTTTCAGAATCACTTCTGGGAGTTTGTCAGGAATAGTGGGTTTTTCTTTGTCCAACCGCCTCATTAAGATTCTGAAGTTCTGAGGAGTTTCCAGGCCATGGACCCAACATTTCAATGCTTTGGTCCCCAAATCACTTTTACCTTCTGCACGGTGCTCTTCACCAACTTATTGTTGGATTGTGGGAAGAAGCTGCTGCTGGATGGGGTTTTGGTTCATGGCTGTGCTTTTGGGCAATAATGTGAGCGAGCACACTCCCTTGAATGAGAAGGCTCCCCACACATGAATGGTCTCAGGATGCTGATACACAGGCCTGATGGTGGCGCTCACCGTTTCTCCTCCGGACAAGCCTTTTTCCAGATGCCCCAAACAATCGGAAAGGGGCTTCATCAGAGAATATGACTCAGCAGGCCGCACTTTTTGCAGAAGATCATTCTGTTCTTGATGTTTTTTGGAGAGAAGAGGCTTCTTTGAAGCCCTTCTTGACATCAGACCATCTTCCAAAAGCATTCGCTTCACTGTGGATGCCGATGCGCTGCACTGGTGGCTCCGATCCCGCAGCTGAATCCTCTTTGAGATGGCCACGAAGCCTCCTTAACAAGAAGTGAACCTCTTTCCTTTAAGTTTTTGATGATCCTATAAATTGTTTATTTAGGTGAAATCTTAGCAGCCACAATATCCTCGTCTGCGAAGTCATTTTGAGGCAACACGTTTCTTTGCAGGTCGTTATTGATAGCATTCTCGAGACGAGATGTTACTGAAAGGATCTCAGCGGGTTCTTTAATGACAGCAATGAAATGCAGATGATTTTTTTTCAGGATTAAGTTCATGGCAAAGAAGGATTACGCAATTCATCTGATAACTCTTCATAACGTTCTGCAGTTTATGCAAATTGCTATTCTAAAAACCTGAGCAGCAACTTTTCCAATTTCTGTAATTCTCAAAACATTTGGCCGCGACTGTCAACCGCTTTCCAATGTTGCTCTTCCAAAGTTCTGAATATGTGTTTTGGGGAATTAAAGCCATGATTGTATGGATGAGCTAGTTTTTAATATTTGGGGGCGGGGCCTTAGGTTCCTCATCACACTCTTTTCCTTTTAATCGATTGGTCCGCAGCCGTGAAGCGTTCCTGGGTTTGTCTTGATAATTGGAACTCACTGCGATACTTGAGCCACCTCAATATGAGTTATTATTTGGGAACGTGGTCTGTTGATTTACTTCAAAATGCAAAATAAAAGCTTACACTTTAAATCTTAAAGCTTACATTTTAAGACTCTTAAGGTGTGGTCTGTTAATATACTTGCCATTTAAAAATAAAGCTTAACAATGTTTACATTTTAAGAGTAAAAAATATGGTTTCTGGAGAGTGAGCTGTTGATATACTTTAAATTTCAAAATAAAAGCTTGCGTTTGCTTCATTTCATGAGTAAAAATGATCATTTCTAGAGCATGATCTGTTGGTGTACTTGAAATTGTCTCTCTGATGGCTTTCTTTCTCCCGATGCTTCGCAGCACGCCTCTGTACTGACCATCTGCTAAAATAGAGAATATGATAATGCACTTTATGATGAACCCTGTGACCTCTGACCTCTCCCACAGATTCCTATGAGCAGCATATGCTCCTGCACTGTTTGGAATAGATGCATCATCATCATCTTCATCCTCATCTACACGAGATACCTAATCAGTTCTTTTTTTTGTTAAGTTCAAATACAAGAAAAAAAACCCACAGAAATGTACATTCAATTCAAGGGCTGACGCTTGACAAGAATAAAGCTGCACAGTCTAGAAGTAACATTCTACAATGTACAGACTCTCCTGAACCTACATTTACAAGCTGTGAAAGAGCTTTTTAAGTGCGAGTGGATTGGACTGCTGTACCTCAACTGGCCACTGGAGTCTGGGCTCAACCCTGCAAATCACTGCGGTACCCATAATGCACTTTTGTTTTGGAGCATGCAGCATGCATAAAAAAGAAATTGAAGACTAATAGAATTCAACTGAGATATCAAACACGTAGAGACGATCATTGAGTTCAGGAGCAGTCGGAGAACACCGCCAAAAACACGATGAACATGAGTCTGCAGACCAGAGGGGCTGATGGGAAGTGGAGTTTTACAAGCACGGCAGTGGGAGATAGTGATTGGATAGCAATGATCAGGTGAAAAAATACAGTAAACAGAATATAACTTCAAACTACATTCCATGGAAATATTGGACAAATGATTTTGACACTTACATTGCATTCTGGGATCTTCGCTACAGCCACACTCATACACGCACATTTCCACGACTTAACAGCGTGTTAAAATCTCGATGTACTCCAGAATTAGTGACTTTTATATCAATGTAAATGGTCTCCAATTCAACTCCAACTTAGCAAAGTGAACTTTTTTTTTACAACCGCAACTCCTTGCCTCGCCTTGCTCCCTCTCCACCTGTAGGCACACTCTGGATCAGAGCCCTGCTAATAAACTCCATTACCAAACAAAGATACAAGACTCCATGTCTCTGCTGACCGCCCTGGCCCTTGACCTCTGACCTTGGGTTCCTGACCCCTGATCCCGGAGTCTGACCTCTCGTATTTCTACCTGGCAGGCACCTGCTTTGAGCAAGTGCCAGTGTGCGTCTCAGGGGAGGCGTCGTATAAATCTCAGCGACAGAAGCTGAGATGAAGCGGGAGAGAGAGAGAGAGAGAGAGAGGGAGAGAGGAGAGAGAGAGAGAGCGAGAGAGACAGAGAGCAGAGAGAGAGAGAGGGAGAGAGAGAGAGACAGAGAGAGCGAGAGAGACAGAGAGCAGAGAGAGAGAGGGAGAGAGAGAGAGACAGAGACAGAGAGAGCGAGAGAGACAGAGAGCAGAGAGAGAGAGGGAGAGAGAGAGAGGACAGAGACAGAGAGAGCGAGAGAGACAGAGAGCAGAGAGAGAGAGGGGAGAGAGACAGAGACAGAGAGAGCGAGAGAGACAGAGAGACAGAGAGAGAGAGAGACAGAGAGAGAGAGAGAGAGGGAGAGAGAGACAGAGACAGAGAGAGCGAGAGAGAGACAGAGAGCAGAGAGAGAGAGAGACAGAGAGAGGGAGAGGTGGGGGTCTACCTCTTTTTGGAGCGGCTGGTAAACCAATCTGGCTAATTATCTATTGAAAAGACATTCCTCTTCCTTTCAGAGCCATTACATTCAGCTCAATAGCTGAAAGGTAGCGTACGGGACCAGAATCAAACACACACACACACGCACCCACGTACACACACACGCACACGCACACACACATATAAAGGTGGCTATTGAAGGTGAAGTGCAGATAGATGAGATAACTCTTGTTTCCTGAGCTTCAGTGAACAGGAGAATTAAACGCTCTGAAAATACGCGGTAGAGGAACATTTGAGGTCTTGGAGTGTTTTTGAAGGTTTTTATTTCCACAAGGACTTCTGGTTAACGTTTCAGTTCACACAAAATGGTTGGCCAGAAGGGCACAAACCTGAAAATGAAAAGAAAAGGAAAGTGAACGTATTTATTAAAAACGGTGTGTGTGATGGATGCGCTCTTACCGCTTCTCCAGTCGTGAAGCCATATTTCACTGGAGTCCACTTGATCCGTCCCTGTGTCCCAAACGGCGCTCTATCCACACTTTCATGGATGTGAAATGAGATTTAGAGTGTCCCAAACCGTATACAGTAAAAAAAATATCCGGGTACTTTCTCCGGTTCAATTCTGAAGACCAGTTCCAAGAACGCTCAACCGGCTGACATTACCCATAGTCCCCTGCGCTCGTGCGGAATAGGTTTTCTCTGGGACCCAAACAAGCGACTCATTTTATAAAAGAGGCTTAGAAATAAAGAATATCAATATACATCAGGGGTGTCCAACGTCGGTCCTGGAGAGCCGGAGCTCTGCACGTTTTAGTTGCAACCCTGCTGTAGTATGCATACTACTCTACTTCAGCCAATCAGAGGACCATAATTAGTGCCACAGGTGTGTTTCATGATGGTTGAACCAAAAATGTGAAGCGCTCCGGCTCTCCAGGACTGACGTTGGACACCCCTGATATAGAGAGTATTATATCTATTATTCGAATATTTTTAATGAAGGAATGAGAAAGTTCTCGCCAAAACTACTTCCGTCACACGACTCTTGTCTCACACACTAAAACTTATTTACATTGGCTTCTGAAAATGGGTGTCTACTTTAAGGGTGCAGTAGAAGTGTGCAGATTGGTACGCAGTATTTGATATTATATGCTCACCGGCCACTTTATTAGGCACACCTGTCCAACTGCTTGTCAACGCAAATTCTCGCAGCAGGTCAATGCATGAACCCCTCACCTGCTGGACAAATATCTGTGTATTTTCTAAAAGCGTGAGTTTTATTTTAGAGGTTACACTCATGAAAGCATAATAACTGGCTCTTTGATGAGATGACGGTCGGACTTTCACCAGTTATCTGCACAGGTCAGCTTTTCACTCAACCTCAACTTCCAGAGAACTTTAAGAAGGCATCAAATCAAAAATTCATCCCAGTCCCTCAGAGTCGCTGTAAAAGTAAAAAGCTCTGTTAGCGCTCAAAGAGATTTTACTGAAGTCTGTGTTTTTTTCTCTGATTGGTGATTAATCCTCACGGGAAGGGGATAACTATGTGCAGAAGTCGACTTTATTCCGTCAGAAAAGCTCTTTTCTTTGCTCCATTATTAAGCATTTGTTTGTGCACCGCTACGTTTAACATTAAAACTCAATTCATCCAGCGGAGAGCATCTGGAGCGCAGTCTCGGAGGATAAGAGAGCTGCTTCCCGACTCACGGAGGCGCTCCGGCAGCAGCATAATCAATCTGACATTAAAGCAACGCCGGATACACAGGACTCTCATAACGCAGCGCTTTAAACCCAACCATTCTGGAACAAGAGTTTTGAAAAGTTGTTCATAGTGTATCTTCTTTACGCTTCTAAAGTAACTACTGAAGGTTGTTGTGTTTGAGGTTTCCTGTTCAAGTTCTTAAAGAATTCCGTTTCATTAAATTCTGACCAAATAAATGAATAAACATCAGCTTATTATAACCAATATAAAATTATTCATTATTAGATACAACATTATTCATTTTTGGGGTCACTTAATCAACAATCATGGGGACCAAGAATGAAAGCAAGAGAACATAGAGGAGTTTTAAGGAAAGTTAAATTGTATTTTTCCAAAACAAATGATTTGAAATTCAATGAAAAACATGAAAAAACAGGTCAACTTAAACAAAAACAAAAGAAGAAATTAAAGAAGACTAAAAGAATTAAACTGAGATATCAAACACATAGAGATGATCATTGAGTTCAGGAGCAGTCGGAGAACGATGTCAAAAACACGATGAACACGAGTCGGCGGACCAGAGGGGCTGATGGGAAGTGGAGTTTTACAAGCACGGCAGTGGGTTTGAAGTTAGTGATTGTGATAGTGATTGGAGTGCAATGATCAGGTGAAAATATAGAGTAAACAGAATAGAACTTCAAACTACACTCAGAAATTCCTTGGAAATATAGGACAAATGAACTGCTAACATAAGAGAAACAGTCTTTTATTGCCATAAAAGTTCACAGCGTATTCATGCTGGTTTTTATCTGACTACAGATGAGGGATTTAAGTCTATTAAAGTTGAAAAAACATTCTTAACATACGTCTTAACATACAGTTAAGACGCTGTTTTATCTCATAGATCAACTTACTCTGTTTGGTGTTATAATTTGCAGATCTATGTGTTTAAAAGCATTGACATTGATACCTTGGACTTTTTGCATTTTCTCTCAATCTCAGCTTTGAATTAATAATTGCTTGTACAACCTTTTTTTCTGATGAAATCCCAAACCCCACACAAGGGCTCAGACGTGTCTGAAGAAAAAGACATTTTACATTACATGTACATTACACAAAAGATACATTTTAAACCTGCCTCATACACCTAGCGAACCCGTGTCCCAAGCATCATATCAGTGTCTAACATCTCTGAGAACATATGGAGCCGCTCTAAACTATTGCTTTCCAAGCACTTCCATCACAGCCACTCAATATGTTTGCTGGGATGAAGATCTCCCTCCACATCTGCTAAGGGTAAAAGGTTAAAGTGTGTCTGTGTCTCAGGCCGGCGCGGAATTCCTTGCCTCGGATAAATCAGCAACAGCTCGGTGTGAAGGAAGCGCTGCTGAATGCCTGACTCTGGAAGCTTCAGGTTGAGCTGCTGCTGATTTATTCTGCTGTTACACAACACACGGCGCGCATAAACCAGTGATCGCTGACAAACCTTTTCTTGTGGCTCCTTAAACATTTCTTTAATCGTGGCTCTCTAAAACATATTTTTACAATAGAGATCCTTCAAGTGTTGGATAAATCCATCCATCCATTATCTTGTCAACTTTTTCCCTTTCGGGGTCGTCACAGTGGAATGAACCATCAACTCTTCTGGCACATGTTTTATGCAGCGGATGCCCTTCCAGCCGCAACCCATCACTGGAAAACATCCACACACACTCATTCTCACTCAAACACTACGAACAATCGTTTTCTCCCAATTCTCTTATTCCGCATGTCTCTGGACTCGTGGGGGAAACCGGAGCACCCGGAGTAAACCCACGCGATCACGAGGAGAACATGAGAACTCCACACAGAGATACCAACTGACCCAGCCCAGGCTCGAACCAGAGAGCTTCTTGCTCTGGACTCGTGGAGGAAACCGGAGCACCCGGAGTAAACCCACGTGATCACGAGGAGAACATGAGAACTCCACACAGAGATATCAACTGACCCAGCCCAGGCTCGAACCAGAGAGCTTCTTGCTCTGGACTCGTGGAGGAAACCGGAGCACCCGGAGTAAACCCACGTGATCACGAGGAGAACATGAGAACTCCACACAGAGATACCAACTGATCCAACGACCTTCTTGCCGTGAGATGACCGTGTTACCCACTGCGCCACCGTGACGCCCATGTGTTGGATAAAGCCATCTCCGACTATGATCTTTCGAATTCAAACATTTTTGAAACTTCTCATCATCTGAATGCAACCAAGTACATTTCTCTGTCTGTTTCCTCGCGGTTTCTAGAATGAGTATCTATGAGAGCATTTCTATGATTGATACGTCATGCTGTAGAGAGCTGAGTCGTGGTTTGGAGATCACATCCCTGAGCTGTTGAACAGTTACAGAGAGCAGGAGTGATGTGCATTCGTGCAGCGGATCTTAATGTAAACAAACAGTTGCCATCAGGACCGAGAAATAAAGTCCGAGCGCAGACTTAACCGAGTTAGTGGATGTCAGGCTGCGTCAGCTTTACAACTGAACACTTCTCCAGCAGTCAGCTTGTAGCTGGTCAGAGCTTTGACAGAGCCTTCTGGTCTTTCTGTCGCTGAAGATGAGTGCAAGCCTTCTTTTGTTATTTAATCACTTCTCAGTGCAGGATTTAGACATATTGGGGCCCACAGCAAACAAAGAAACAGGGGCCCCTATTTTTTATATTTAAAAAATGACATTTTATGTTGGCCAGGCTCTCTATTGTTATTTGTTGCACTTGGGGGGAAACATAATGGGTCTTGGAACTCCAAGAGCCATAACAGACTGAGGTTTTTTAAATTTTACCAACAGAGAACAGTTTCACAAGTTGTTTTGAAAAGTCAGAAAAGACTAAAAAGGATTAGTTTTGCATAGAAGAACGACAAAAAGAATTGTATTGATAACAGTGCTTTCAAAAGACTGACTACTGAAGAGGATCACCCTCAGGTTCTAAACGTGTAGAGAGTTTATCATGTGGAAGTGTTAACTGTTGTTATTATTATACAGTGTTTTGAGACACATTCCGATTCAGAATGAAGAAGGACAATGATAAACCTGAGGAAGAGTAAGCATGAATTAATCAGGTGGATCTCACAGTGGCTTATGGCATATTCTTGTTACCGTAAAAGCATTATTGTCTGGAGAAAAGCATGTTTATTTTCATCATGAGATAGAGAGGTGACAGCAGGGAAAACATCAGCTCTGCATTAGTCCGTCTGACAGAATGCTGACAGCTTTCAGTAGAGTGCTGGGAGTGACTGCTGTCCGGCTTTTTATCACAACAGGATAACGATTAATAAACCTTAACCCAACCCTACCCTAACCCTTAACCCTAACATTGACCCTTCATGGGGTCGAAGAAAAGTGAATTGGGTGGGAAGAGCTGATCACCAATCTTCTGGGTTCAAAACGTCGGTGTACTTGATGTCTAGATAGATTTCAATTTAGTTTGAATTTGATGAGATTGGATTGATTTACCCCAATTATTGTGACTGCATGGTCTGAATGGGCTCTCACACTGCCCCTGCTCCTTCTCTCAAGACAGCTAAACCAAAGATCTTCACCACCTTGTGGTTCTTGGAGGCCCCTTTCACAACTTGAATGACTGGATGCAATGTCCTCCTCTTTTTTACATATTACACAACATGACAACTCTCACAGTCTTCAGGACCTCAACCTCAGGGGACCAGCTATCCAAAGTCACAGCCTCTGACCCTTCATCCTCCCTGACCCCAACTATCCTACCTTTACCACTTTCCCCTTGAATTAGACCTCTACTCTTAGACCTCAACTATCCTACTCTACCACTTACCACTTGTACCTCAACCTAAACCCCTACTTCAATTATCCTAGCCCTAGCAGTAGAGTCCTAACAATGCACATAAGCTCTTATGTGCAGTCATTCACACCCTTGAACCCCCACCTAGATCTTTACCCTTACCCCAACGTTCTTACCCCTTTCCACTTTACCCATGAACTCCAACCCAGTCCCCTTTCTTACTCCCAACCACTTTAGCCTTGAACCCCAATCTAGACCCTATCCCGACCCCATCCCTTAATCCTAATGTAACCCTAGCCCATGTCGATTAAGAAATTCCAGAATGTTCTGATTCACATATATTGATTCGCCTGTGATTGTGGGCATCTGTTGAATCACAAAAAGTCTAGCAAAATCAGGTGAAAAATCTGAACTCATCATTAAACCTCATTATACTTCTCACAGGTTTAGATGATTACATTGAACACATTTGGCCTGTCTAGTCCTGCATCAGCTGCCACTGATCTGAACTCAGTAGATTCTCAGTAGAGACGGAAAACTCTAGGTGCAAGTCCAGCTTTCACCTCGATGCCTTTCTTCTGTCATTCAGAGTAACTCCTCAAGTGTTTATCATGGAGCGATCCATTAGCATGCGTGTCAATGTTGATGAAGCCAACGCGTGTGTGAATGTCAGTCATAAACAGCTGCATGGCTGCTGCTCTGAATAAATCATGCAAGTGCTCAATAAATCATCTCTTTTTTATGTCATTTCTCGGTGACACAGACACGATCATCTGAGCCTCAGAGAGAAAGCTGGAAATTAATTGTTGTTTTTTTCAATATGCTAGAAATCCATTTGGATGATTTTGAGTAAAAATGTGATTTCTGTATCAAGACAGAGGTTCGAGGGAGAAACGGGGATGCTCGTTGAAGCAGATTTTTAGTCTTTTGGAGAACTGGTTAGGGGCTTGTTAAGAATTAAGGTTTAGGTAGCGTGTAATTTCCTGTTATAAATCAGATTGAGAAACCAGAAGTGGGAAGAAAGAAAGCGTTGGTGAATGTTTGAGTGTAAGAAAGGAATGAGGAATCATGTTTATGATATACAGCAGTCCAAACAGATTCACAAGATCAAATATGATCTCATCAAATCACAATATTTGTCAAAGCAATATTCAGTGTCTCCGGACGTGTCCTCCTTCTCACCTGCGTTCGTCTAGGCCCTAAAGTGTCATCACCTTGAGTGTCCCGGGTGGCACTGGAATCTGCTCACCTGTAAACTCAGCTGTCACTCACCTGTCACCTCCGGTTTCACGCTGCACTATGACTGACGGACCGCATCAGAGCGGACTCTTTTATTTGGAATTCTTGGCTTTGTTGTTGAAGTTTCTAAGATAGAAAAATCCAGCTGGAAAATGCACTGCAGAAATTTTCCTAAAAATGATTGAAAACATTCAATTCACATTTTTTCTGCTGAGACGTAATTACCCAGCACCCGACAAACACGAGCGGATTAGCACACAGGCTAACTAGGCTGCAGCATTCCAACGCTCATTTTATTTTTAATTTAGCACTCTCACTGGCCCTTACGATACATGAAAATGAAGTAGCACCAGATGATTTGATCATTGCGTATTATGCTATTTAAATTAGATTTGATAAACGTTTTGTGTCATTTTGTCCAATCGGAGCGCGGCTGCAACACATCATCCGGTTTGACTAAGTCACTTATTGGTTCGATCACATCAAAGGTATCAAATTTATCAGAGCATATAATCACCATTGGAGCGAAACATGTAAAATACAGAAGTTAAAACCTGCATGTACAATGGTTGTTAGGGAAGTTACTGATCATTTTTAAGCCGAAATCGAGTGGAGCTGTGAAGTACTTAGAAATATTTCACAAAAAAATATAAAAGTTTTTTCACTATATCCATAATAGTTTAAATTATTGTGATTGTGGAACAATACATATTTTATGTTTGTTTTGTTTCAACAACTTCTCAATATGTGAAAAAATCTTGACAATGTGGTCAAATTATTGATAAAAACAGTTTAAGTTAACTTCAAACAACAACTATTCTGCTGGTGACTGTAGAGTCCACATGAGTTCAGGGCACTCATCGTCATGTTCAAGAAACCAGATTTATGAGTGCTTTATGAGTCGGAGCGTTCTCCTGCTGGAAGCAGCATCAGAAGATGAGGATGGAGATGATCAGTGAGGCTGTGGCGCTGACACGGTGGATGCTCGGATGATACTAATTACACCAGCAGCTCCAGCCAGAGCTGCTGATACATTCCTGTGGTAGACGCGACATTCTGAGCCTACCATCCGAACGCTCGGCTGTGCTCCCCTGCTCCTGTATCCTTAAGGTTGGACGTGTTGTGGGCAGAGAGGGGTAGTAAACAGTTAAATGTACTTAGTTACATTTACTTGAGTACATTTTTAGGGTAACTAGCACTTTTTGAGTACTTTTAGAAAAAAAAACTTTAATTTACTCGAGTAAATTAATTAAATTTCTCGAAATTAAATTTCTTTTGTGAAATATCTGTACTTTTACTTAGTTATACCTGAAAAACCCAAATTTGATCTACAGGAAATACTACAATGTTAGCTAGCATTCTTTTTTACTTTGTATCGGTCAGATCAGAAGTAACTAGTAACTAAGTATTTGAGTACATTTAGTACTCAAGTACATTTGGGAGCTGCTTTTACTGTTACTTGAGTAAATACTTATTTTCACAAGTACTTTAACTTGAGTATCTTTTTGGGATACTCGACCCAGCTCTGGTTGTGGGTAGTTGGACGAGTAGTTGGACAGGTGTACAGTTGGATAGATGGCTGGCGAGTCTAAATAAAGTGACATTAGCAAATCTCAGTTAACACAAATGTATATACTCCATGTTCTACTGAAACTAAAATAATGGATGGTCCGTTTTCATTTCTTTCGAGACGTACCGTTGGATTGTGATTGTTTCATTGTGCGGAGCCTTGATCAAGCCGTTAATCAGAAGTCGCTCGTGTCTGATAGTAGAACGTTGGAGACATGTTGGGGTCCGGATCCGAGAGCTCTGGAGATTGAGCTCAAACTTGCAGTGTATCACATTTCACAAGCATTTGATGTGATCAGACACAGAGCGAGTGTGTGCCCTGAGGCCTGCATCCGCTGCCATGCACCATATGCTCTGTGTGTGTGAGGATGAGCTGTCTCTCACGATCGCCTGATTCGACTGGAACCCGGGCTTCGGTGAGCAGTGTGTGTCCGCAGAGGGGGTTCTGTGGCTGTGGGGGACACGCTCGGACATGCGGACCGAGAGAATGAAGTAAATTGACCGGAGCGCAGGACGTGAGCGAAGCTCCAGGACGGTTGTTATGTGGGTCACGTTAGCGTCGCTAACAAGAGGATTTCGTGTGAGGGACTTTGTGTGTGTGTTTCTTTTACCCCGCTTGTCCTTAATGGATGTTATTTACTCAATAAAAATAAGATGATGATGAAGGCAATGTGAATTTTGTTCATGATAATAACAGGGAAAGCGGAAAATTCAAGTAAATAAGATATTCTTATACTTATAACATATGAAATACTTTTTCTAATATTTTATGAAAGATAGAGTTTCTAGAAGGTCTTGAGAGCTGATAGCAGTAGAGTTGGTTTTGGACCTTATCGATGCTCGGGTCATTCATAATTTATTACTGGCTCCAGGTTTCAGTATTCATCTCTGGCTGCCACCTTTTTGCTTGCCATGTATTTCAAAAATAGCTGTTTATTGTGTTCTGGCTGTTCACTTTAATTTGATAGTTGTTAAGTGTACATAACAATCAAGGTGTTAAGTGATAGTTGTAGTTAGAAAGAAAAGTAGGTTTCAAAGAAATATGTAGCCGTTAGGTTCGGCTACGAAGCCTGAGGAAAGTAAACTCTCTGTAAATAGAGAAAACATTGAATTTTGAATAGTTACAGCTATACAAAATGTAAGAAATTGGTACAACTGCAAAAACGAACAGAACTGCAAGCAGTAACTTGCAGCCAATCATTCCTGACCAACGACCTCGAGCCACAAAGCATAACACACTTTTAGAAACAGACCATGGTTTTCTTTTAAACCCAACTGTGCCACGGACACACCGCTTTACATCAATTAATTTTACTAGACGATTTAGCTAATTTTTTATATCTTTTGACCAGAAAGTGGTGCTGCACTGAAACTTGGCAGGTAACCACATATTGTATTTATGATGTCACATACTGAGTTTACTCATAATATCTCAAAGGTTGTGAAAAACGTTTCTTTTCATACCTTTTAGTCACAATGGTCCAAAAATTAATTGAATTTACATAATGGAGAACTTTGCCAAGGGAGGTTCGTGGGTTAATTAAGGGTGGTGGACAGGAAGGTTGGATTTGGTAAACGTCGTATCAATCTTGTTGCCATGACGCAAAGATGATAAGAGCAAACTCTTGTTCTGTAGGTGACGCTGTGCTGAAACACACGTCATGGTCATGATGTCACGTACTATCTCTAGTGCCTGGTCTTAATATCTCAAAGCGTCGCTCAGATATAGCTTGCAATTTAATTTTAACGTATGTTTACAATAATAATAATTCCACTGTATGATTTTTTTAATTTCCCAGATTCCTTGCCTGGGGCTGATTCTAATAAACTCCATTGTAGCAAATCAAATCAAATGATGATTTGATGTTTTTCTTTAACACTACGTAGACACCATACGAATTAAAACACACATAGTAGAAACACACACATGATGTAACTAACAGAACTCATTCAATACTTCAATTCAATAGCTCAACCAAAGTACAAAACATATTTACCTTACAACCCTTTTCAGTGAAACACACTACAACAAACAAACAAACAAACAAAAAAAATAATCCATCATTTTATCCAAACCCAGATTGCACAACGAATTTTAAAACAAAAGTCCTTCTACATACACTCAAAAAAGGGGAGGGTCAATCGTCAAACTATTGATCCGACAAGTTAAAAGATCTTTATACGTATGGCACTTTTGAGTTTTCAGAAAAACTCTTTTCAAAACTCCTCTTTGACTTTAGTAGTAAGTTTACAACATGTAAACCAGATCACTCTGATTGGACATTTAATTTGGCCACAACTAAAACAGAGAGATTTGCTTTTTTGATCCAATATGTAATATTTGTTATTATTTGTGAAATAATTGTTTATCAGATTGTTATCATCAGCAACACATTGCAGTATTTTATTTAGCTGTGGTAGGTCATTCAGTTTTGACGACATAGAGCTGAGTGTCGTCACATAGCAATGGAAGCGAACACCATGCCTCCTAATAATTGATGAGAGTCCGCTGTGTGTGTGTGTGCGTGTGCGTGTGTGTGTGTGTGTAGCAGTTTGTGTTTGCGGCCGCTGTGAGCGTGCGACTGCTGTAATGTGGTCATTCTCTGGTCACTGCTTCATGGATTCAGAGATACACACACTCCTCACTCACACACTGCACGGACTTCACTGTGTACATAGAGCACAACACACTCCTTGCATACACTCTGGATAAAAAATGATGCTATACCACACCTAATATAAACTGTATTCAGATAGGTGCCCTATAGCCATGACCTGAACCAGGGACCTCATCAGTGCTAACCCCACGGTGCTAAAAACTCAGGATGATGAATGAAACTAAAGGAGGATTAATGGATTATTAATCGAGGCTGCATTTCTCACCATAAACATATTACTCTTGATCTTTGACTCTCGCAGTCTTTCAGTCGTTCAACTTCCTGCTGTCTGCGTGTGGCCCTGGCCGAAATGAGCATGGACTGTGTGCTTTTATTGTGTGTCCTAATCACACCTAACACCTCGTCAAGCTCCCGAGATCATCATTTAGAATGAGCAAGAGAACCGTCGAGATGCTTCATCCATGTTTCTTTCTCATGACGACACGTGGTTATAAATTTTTAAAAGCAACGACGAGGACACGTCTGCAGGAGAGAAGCAGTCCGCATCTGTTTCGTTCATCTTTTTAGCACTGAATTCACAGTGAAACGCTTCAGTGGACATTTCATGTCAGAACTCTATCATCTTCTGTCATGTTCAGAGAATGAACATAAGACTCGGGTGGAGCTCTGTCAGACGGCTCAAAGACAGGGTGAGATCCATTACTGCTCTGCACCGGCCTTGGCATGCAGCGGTTTGAAGCTGGCTCAGACTGACAGGTCGCGCTGCTGACGCTGATGGCCTCCGGCAGGAATCAGAGGCACTCTCCAGTTCATGGTTTCGGCGTGAATGGGACAAAGTCAGAGAGTGCATTAAAACATGCATTAGAGGTGAAATCCCTTCTGTGGTGCGACCCTCGATGCTGACGCTCGATCACTTGACTGATGTCAATGAGGAGACGAGGCAGATGTCGAAGGAGCCGCGAAGGCCATGTGCATTACGGAACAAAAGATAGAAGTGCTTCGAGCAGCTAAAAGCTCATTTACCACGGGCTTCCTGCATGATTTTATTTCGTTTTCCAGCTTTCTTTTATATTGCTGTGCAACATCGATCTCAGATTTAAAGCTTGCTGCACAATATATACTTTTCTTTTCACATTGTTAAATAACTTGCTACTAATCATATTTCTGGGGAAACAAATGTTATCATCATCATCATTCAACATCATTTGATTGATAAAAACAAGCCATTGAGTGGAATTAAAGAATTGGAATTTAAGGAATAAAAAAATCTATTTTGTCCTGTTGCTTGCATCGTCTACAGACGCATTTTCATCCATCAGTTCTACTGTGCGTGTGGGGTCATCCCCAGTCTTGGGACATCCACCGATTGCTTGCCGCTTGGTTTATCAGGGCGATGAGGGCTCACCTCTTTTTTGCTCTTCGCCAGCAGCCGTAGCCTCTTCCTGTTGAGGGTTCGGATGAGGTCTGCTTCTTAGTAGATCTGGTGATTGTGTGTGGACTCGAACCGAGGAGTGTCTGGATTCGTCTCAGGACTTTCCTCTTGGAAACTGTTAGTTCCGTTTGGAGCGCAGCTGTTTTAACTTTGCGTCCGTTAAAAGAGAATTAGCCCGAGGAGAGTCGTAAGTATCCTAGTGTACTGGATGGCCAATAAAAAGGTAAACACAGACTAGTATTTGCGTTAATGGTAGATACAAGGACCAAATTGCTCACCAGAAGAGTTTCTGTACAATTTATTTCCAGACTTGATGGCTGAGAACGAGAATGGTCGGAGGATTATTGCCAATAATTGTGTACTTAAGAGGAACCTAGTGAGAGAGAACTGGAAAAAGCCAGTTCAGAGCAATACATGCACCACTCGAAAGAATAGAAATGCCATCTAATGTTTTGCTTCTGAGGTTTAAATGATATTAAACTGTGATATTAAACCTGAGACGGTGAACTAGAGTCGATCAATCAGGTGAACCCCTCCGCCTCAATAATAACCAGCCCCGAATCTCTTCAGAGCAGAAACTTCTGTTAAACATCAAAGACATAGTCTGATAAGAAGCATCACATTCTAAACAGTTGTATGAAATAAACACAAAAAAATGCACAAACAATATATATATATATATATATATATATATATATATATTAATAAAAAATTATAATTTCAAAATGAATTTGGAAATAGTATTTGGAAAAATACTAAAATGGGTCAAAATCAAATAATTTAATATTTAATTTAAATAAATAAACTTTAATTATATTTTCTACTATTTAGTTGAATATATTTAAATACAATGAAATATATTTAATACTCATATATTTTTATCTATGCATTTTCTTTACATGTTATATTTACATGTATTTTACATTAATATATGGAAAAAATATTTAACAATTTTATGTTGCCTCCTTTTTAACATTTTTCCATATCGCGCACATAACTGCAGGAATCAAGAAGAGGAATTAATTCATTGATTCTGCAGAGGTTTGAAGCTGGCTGATGTTCGCTCCTGCTCAGGCCAGAGCTCGAGAGGAGTGGCACATCCGTTCCCTTCTCGTCTCACCCGTTAGAGCATCACTTGAGTTAATACCTCTCAATATGAACGTTAAAGATGGACATTTTAAGTAAAAGCAGTCAAATGTGTAAAAAGCAGTCCAAATGTTATAGACTTGCCCAACACTAACTTCACAATCCAGAATAACCACAACGAGCCCAATGTGGTGGAAAACTGTGAAATCTGGCCACACTGTTTACAGCAGTCCTTCTGATGTTACTAACTTATTTCAGCAATTCCTGATGTTTTCATTGACCATACAGACCTTCAAGCTTAATTGTGTCGTTCTTTGTCTGAGCCACATTCCATTCTTTCTGTAACCCGAGCCGAGCCTCTGATTTGTGGTCCTTAAAGAAAATTCCCCAACCTTTATACCGTTATTTTCTGTTCTAAACTCAGAACTAAAAAGCAGCATGAAACCTGTTTTTTTCTCTGTAGAGGCTCCTCTGCTCTGATGATTGACAGCCTTTATCGTCCAATCACACGCCGTCTTTGGATTAGACTCACTCAGGTCAGCTCCATCTGTCATAGCCATTAAGAAAATCTATTTCCCCAAGCTCAGACTCGCTCATTTATTATTTCATCATCTGGCAGTCGTTCCAGTGAAGGAGGTAGAGATCTGGTCCGATGGGCCTCTGGCCACCATGTGCAATCTCTTCATTCGGGATGGCAGCAGAGTGCGCCTGCCCCTCTCAGACCCAATCCTTCTGTTATTTCCCCAAGCCCACGTTTACTTCTGTCAGTTTCCATATTCTTGTGCTCACAGCTTGTTTGGTTGTTGGTGGTAGATGTAACCGGAGAGTCACCGGGGGAGGCGGGAGGAGTTTAACAGGAACCGGTTTGTGCTGGCCGAATGGCGGGTTTGCTGCAGGGCTCCGAAATGAAACGTAAGAAAACTCAAACAGGCTGTCAGAGAGGCAGAAATCAGATCCACGCATGATAATATCCGAGTGGCTTTATGACAAGAGAATCGATGGGAAACATTTAGCTTGAGGAGGAAAGAAGAGGACGATTTTTTAGAAAGAGGAAGAATAATTGCTCTGCTTTCTACTCTGGTTTTCTGATCTGATTTGGGGGGGTAACGATTGTGTGCAACACTGAACTGAATAGGGTTATTTAACATTATTTTAGGACACGCAGCACTTTTTAACATAATCTGTCTCTGGGAGGTCCAGCACCGCTTTCTCAGTTTCAATCTCGCTGATGGATCTGGACTTGGCTCAGATCTCCTGTGCTAATGAGATGAGTCAAGCAGCCCATCTTGATGAATTGATGTTTACGGTCACAGCATGCCCTCCCCGTTCCTGCCCTGACACAAATGTTAGAGGCTATATGTCCATTATAAAGATGGAGCCGATTTACCTTTTAAATTCTGTCCACCCCTCCAATCACAGCTAACATCCAGACCTCCCACCAGCGATCAAAAAACAGCCACAACTCTTCCGCAATCCATCGAGCTGCCAAAGCCAGATGATTCAACTCTCTCTAAATCCATCAGCCTGCCCCGATCACATGCTTTATGTGCTTTTGACTGCATGGAGCCTGAAGAAATGCCACCGTTAAAGAGCTGAGAGCTGCGATTGCCCAGCTCCGAGCTGCTCTGATCCAGATCCCCGGCAGCTCGTAAAAGATAGTCGCACTGCCTGAGCTTTTAAAGAGATTCAGAACACGAGCCGCGGGTGGTCAGGAGCTAATGCATGTTCGATGGGGCCACGGTGCAAGCTCCATCCTCAGCAGCTTGACCTCTTGGGCATCAACAGGTTTGCTCTGTGTCTTTAAGAAGTATACGCACAAGGTTGTCTCATAAAGACAAACTCATACATACAAACATAATGGTGCTGAATCATAATAGTCTTCCACTTGATGTCACTTCACTTAGGATCGCTTCTTAAAGCTCAAATAAAAACCTCTTAGGCTATGTTTAGGCTGTAGGTCTTCCTGCTCAATTCGGATTTTTTTCGTGTTTGTTCACATTACAAAGAGCATGCGCTTGCTATCTGCATTCTATGTGAACAAAATGTGCCTCTAATATGACACATGTGCAGAAGAGGAAACTTTGGACTGCAGTTTGAACGTAGCCGTAGATGCTAATTTAGATTTTAAAGGCTTCCGTTGTGTTTCTCCTGGGTTGAAAGCTTTCAGGGATGTCACATCAGTCATAAATTCCGCTTCCAAAATCAGAAGAGCAAGAATGCACATTTAATAAATAATAAGAACATCAAATATATCTCTCTGTTGAAAAATAAGCTTAGTAAATTACACGAAATGTTCCACACTTCAATAAAATCTGACTTATAAACAAATGAATGTTAGACACTTAATTCAAACTTGACTTACTAACAATTAAACCCCAGGATATATAAACAAGTATTTATACATAACGCCAAAGCTGTAAAAGAATAAAATCTCACATATTAACAACTTTCATCGTGCGTTTGGGTATGCTAATGTGTTTAGCATAAGTCTAAAGTGTTTTACATTCACATCGTTAGCTTCTCGGCTAGCGGACTTTTGCCGCGAGAAAAGCTCATTATATGATGAAAAATCTTCACAGTGCTCAACTGAAGCATTAAACGCTTGTCAATTCTTCGAAGAGTGTTTACACAGTATGTTTAAACTAAAACATAGAGAATGGGAATATTGAGTCATTCCATCAAGTCTCCTCTGGTGCTAAGGGAGCTTTAGCATTGGCTGCACCTCAAAAAAAGTATACACACAAAGACAGAAAAACAGAAAAAGTGTGTTATGATCAGTGACATATAGGAATAGCACATTTTTTTAGCACACTCTCGAAATAGGAAGGTCACCCTGCAGGCACTATTGGACGTTAGGGGAAACACTCTAATAAGGACTAAACAAACATGTGATGAATCCAGTGAACTTTATCTCCCAAAACAGAAAAATGTATTTAGGCCAATCATGCATAAAGCTATCCTTACAAGGCATCCTCTATAGGCCTGGTGTAAGATAAATGACAATCATTACTGAGATTATGCACAGTGTTTTAGAATCAAGAAAGGAAGAGAAAGTCTTTTCTAGAAAGAATTTCCCTTTCGTTAGAGGGTTGTTGCGTGTTCTTTCTCCAGATGCTCACCTCTCCAGACGTTCC
>UELW01000419.1:0-31047 GCA_900490495.1 Danionella dracula
TGCAACTGCTGCGATAGAACCACCACCAGCACCCCGTCCCTCACTCCTGCCCTGCAGCCAGCTTTAAAGCACCAGATAAAAGCAACTTTTAACTTTTTAACGGTTCTCTTTCATGTGTACAAAAATATATAGAATAAATGTATTTAAAATATGCCAATGTGTTAGCAGCGCATCGGATGAAATGCTGTTATCAGATAATAATGAGGTTTGTTGTTTTCATTAAAGTGCCAGAAGTGATTAATAAATCGAAATGTGAAATCTTTTATCTGCACATGTAGAAGATTGAATGATTATAAAATGGTGATTCTTCAGACTCTATCGATGTATATTTTGTGGTGTTTTTCTTGTAATGTAAATAAAGCGTTGTAATAAACTCCTGTATTCCTGTAACATGCTGTGTGTCATGCAGTATTTATTGTATTTAACTGTTCATTTATTAGAGTTATAGAACAGAATGTTTAGTAAGTAATTGTAATCGATAATGTTATAGCGTTACTTTTCTTTCTAATTTGTCAAACAAACGGGACATTTTTTTATATTCTGTTTTGTCTCCTTTGGTGAGGATTATTGGAAATGAATAGAGTAACTCTAGTCTGCGCTAACTTGCTTATAGTAAATAAATAAAACTCAATTTTCCACAAAAGAGCTGAAATCTGATTGTCTTGCCCTCAACCAATAGGAGCCAGTTATCGGGGGATTACTGCATCACACAATGAAAGTCTTGATCTCCACCTCCAGGAGAAAGATCATGAAATGAACTGGATTCTACTTTTCTCCATACTGGTCAGAGTTTCAGGAGTTTTCACCACATTTGAGATGTTGACCAAAATCTTTTTTCTAACCATTGACGTTTCTCATTTTGGCCCATATTTAGAGTCTCTTCAAACTCCTGTTAAAAGGAAGTGTTGAGGTTGGCGCAATGATGTAGTTTCCTCGTCTGCACCACACCCCTCTCACTGGGGTTTATTTCAAGAGTTTTAAAAACTTACACTTTTACGTTTTCTTGTGTGTAAAATTAGAATTAGCGGAAACTCCTCAGTCGAGAGAGGACATCAGGAGAAGATGAGAGTAGTTTTCAGCTTGAAACTTGGCCCGGAAGCTGAGGTACTACGGTGGCCGAGAGGTGCAAAAAACATTTACATAACGTGAAACACTTTTACAAATTACAAAACAAATTTAACGTTTAATTTTCTGTTTCCTGAAAGGTGAGCGTGTTTTCTGAAAAGTAAAAGTGTGTTGAAACTTGTAAATGTGTTTTCTGCAATGTTAAATTTGTTTTGTAATTTGTAAAAGTGTTCACGTTATGTAAATGTTTTTGCACCTCTCGGCCACCGTAGTACCTCAGCTTCCGGCCAAGTTTCAAGCTGAAAACTACTCTCATCTTTCCCTGATGTCCTCTCTCGACTGAGGAGTTTCCGCTAATTCTAATTTTACACACAAGAAAATGTTAAAATGTAAGTTTTTCAAAACTCTTGAAATAAACCCCAGCGAGAGGGTTTTTCATTTTTTTTTTGGTCAAAAATTCAAAGTAGCCGAAACTTCTGCAGATGAAAGAGGACATCAAGAAAAGAAGATGGGTGTAGTTTTCAGCTTGAAATGTATTCAGGAAACTGAGATACAGACGTTTTACTTTCGACCAATCAGTGTGTGGGGGCGGGACCATAAAAAGTCACGCGTTCAAATCTTTGCTTTTAAGTGAAATATCATCTTGAAAACAACACAAAGCTTCTAGTCTGCACACATCCTCTCATTGAGGTCCATTTCAAGAGTTTTTTTAATAAAACAAACAAAAGAGTACAGCAGCATACTTGTTTCTTTAATTTATTTGACCACAACACATTTCATATTTTGCTGGTGTGAAACAAAAGAATTCTACACTTGTCGCTAGCCTCTACCATGCTCTCATGTATTACAGAAAGAAAACACTTCCACGTCATTGGCTGCAGCGCTGGAAATACTCGTATTGCTTCGATTCACTGGAACCCTGCTGGTGACGCAGGTGTACTGCAGTGTGCGCAGAAGGAAATAGCTTAAACGCTGCTCTGTAAATAACACAAAGGGTTTCTGGGTTGTTGAAATGTCTTTAAAATCTGGACGTTTTCATGAAATGTCTAAAATAAGCTCCCTGAATCAATGATCCGGGTATGGCACAGTGAACGAAAGCTCTCTGGACCCTCGATCTGCTCTCAAAGCACTATTCTCTGGCGAGTTGAACACACTTTAAAACCCCTCCCTGACACCAGAAGATGCTGATTCTGTGCTTCACAAAGAGTGCACATATCTGACACGAGATTTTTCATTTTGGCACAAATAAAAGACGCGCCCAAACCAAACCAAAGGCACCGTTCCAGCTTTGGTTGCAGATGAAGCCTACCATCAGGTGTTCACGTAAAGATTTCTCACCCTTCGCTCGTGTCAATCTTGAAGGTGTTCGAAGAAAAGAGAAAAACAAATGAACCGGTGTTCATTTTAAGATCTAGCTTTCGTTCTCAAAGGAGTGGATCAGACTTTAAAGCTACTGGAAACTCTGAAATAATGGCTGCAGTCAGCAATAAAAAAAATGAAAGATGGAATATATTTTGAGTTCTATTCTGAGGGCGTCGGTGCATCACCGGGGGCTAAAGCGCTCGCTCAGCAGAGAGTCCCTCGGGTTCACGAGGGTGGGGGCGCTGGGGGGGGGGGGGGGGGGGGGGGGGGGCTAAATAAAGGCGAAACGTCCTCAAACAGGGTTTCTGCAGGTTTCACAAGCACAAATTTAAGACCGCTAAGAATTAAGTTTAAGATCTACATCAGAACATAAAAACAAATACAAATCTTTTCACAATAAACAGAATGCTTCAAACACACAGTTTGAAACCCTAACCCTCAATTCTATTACTTTGAGCATCTACAAACATTTTCTGAACATCTGGCAACCCTAACAATCATTTTAAATTTTCTGAGTGTTCACGAGCGTTTCTCAAACCATGGCAACCCTAACCTTTATTTTTACTTTTTTTTTTGCATTTAGGAACATTTTCTCAATCTCTAGCAACCCTTCCAATTCCTTTTATACTTTTGAGCAATTATGCGTGTCTTCTCAATATCTGGCAACCCCAACAATCACATTTACATTTTGTTTTACATTTATAAGTTGTATGTAAATATTTGGGAACCCTAACCATAATTTTTGAGCATTTGGGTCTTCACAAGTGTTTTCTTAAACTCTGGCAACCCTAATCCTTAACTTTTACTTAGTTTTGTTTTAGGAGCGTTCTTTTTAACTCTGGCAACCGCGAGCAACAACAAAAAAAACACGTATCAGATGAGCTTTACATGAACAAAAGAAAAAAAAAAAAGCAGAAAAAACGAAAATTATTTAAGACCTAAAACAGGCCAAATGTTAAGCCTTTTAACGTGTTAGATTTCCTTTTATCTTTTAGACTCGTTGAGACCCAGCAGAAACCCTGATAAAATCTTCCGGATTAAGAACAAGAGCGGAGGTTCTGAAGTCAGACGAGCGAACGTTTGTGACACAATCAAAGATCGGAACTTCATTCATTACATTTTTCTGTTTCAGAATTCTATAGCCAAGACGACATCTGGGGTCATTTCATGGCTAGAGACGTTCTGTCTAGTTCAACGTATTATAACGTGATTCTCAGATTTGTTCTAGAGATTAAGATCAGCATTGCATTTTTACATTTTCACAAAAAATTCTGAATTGTTTTGAAATGAAATCCCTCCATTTCCGTCCGTCTCTCTTTAATGACTTTCCTTTGAGCTCCAAGCGGTCGGAAAAGGGTGGAGGTGCTGGTGGTGGCCTCAGGTGTCGGGAAGCGTGGAGTTATCAGAGAGGATCATGGGAGATCCCAGCTGAAGCTCCTGCTGCAGGGACTCCATGTCTGCAGGGGTCATGCGGTGCACCTCCAGCCAATCAGAGAGCAGGGATGCAGAGAGCGGCGCCAGGTCGCTGTGACTAAAGGGGGCGAAAGGAACGCATCAGATTAGAAGAGAAGAACATTACTGCCCACCGACAGCTGAGAGGGGAAGGAACACGCTTTCAACTGAAAAAAACAAATATAATATTCAAATCTGCTCATATCTGGGTCACACTTAGAGGAAAATAAAGCACTGCTGCAACCACATCTAGCGTCGAGTCTCAAGCCATCGGCTGAACAAAACAAACTGGAAATCTCTCTCCGGTCAGCAAGTGCCAAAGACTGAAAAAAGAGAAAAAGGAGAGCAAAAAAAGATTTTTTGTTGGTTTTTATTTTGTTGTGTAAATTGGTTTTATTATGTCATAATTTTTTTTTTACATAAAGTCAAAGTTTCGATCCAAAAAATGGCTGACATGTTTTGTTGACCTACATTATGTGGGGAAATGCAAAAACTAGCAATAAACAACGTTAACTACAGAGTTTTTGAAAAAACTATCGTTTTTGCTTTATTTCTAATAATTGTTCTTTGGGTCGAGTGAGGTGGCTAGTAACTAGTAGCGCAAATGATTACTTAAAAAATGAAGCAATCAAAATAGTAACAAAACAGTGCTGCCCGCTCAACAGTAAGAAAAGTCCTTATTGGCTGGCTCAACAGTCGCTAGATGATGTCATCACCTAATTCGCATAAATCCCATGCGATGTGCGTAAATAACATCCCCCAAAGGGTTTTTATCAATGCCAAAGAACCAAAAGTATTTTATAGATGAACACACACAGGGTTATCAAACAAACATGTAACTCTGAATAAAATTAAACAAGAATAAAAACATGAAAGGTAACTTAAGCTCTCACATTTTTAGATCAATTTTGTTTTAGCTGTTTGAGTCTAAAAATCATCTTTTAGATGTCAAAAGGTGGGGCTACTTTTTATTGTACGTAACGATAACGCATGTGTGAGGGAGGACAACCTCAGGCGTACTATTCTTGTGAGAATATCCATAAAACATTTTCCAGGACTCAGCGTTTGAAGACCCACAATCTAACAATCTTTTTCTCTGCTTCAGAGACGTAGGTTGATGGCAAACGAAATTCTTCTCATCGTCGCGTCTGACGGCTAGCAGCTATGTAACGTGCCAGACTTATACACAGCAAAAAACTTGAAATTAATTTCATTTATTTTATTTTTTACTTCCTGGTTGAATTTGGATGGCGAGAATTGAAACTGCTGTCCTCCTAACATGAAGAAATTCTCGCCAGCTAATCAGGGTGTTACGCTTGCACATGCTCATTTGATGTTTAAACAAGGCGATGCATCGTCTCCTGCCCCCCGCAGGATCTGATGTGACATGACGAGGACCGTCGGCCACGAACCACTACGCCAAAAGTCGAACTGCAGAAAAATTGCTAAATTTGCCGCTAGTTGCTAGATTTAAAAAACTAAAGTCATAGGCAGTCTGAAAGTTCGCTAAATCTAGCAGCAAATCTGCAACACTGACTATAACTCGAAATTACTGATTACTCCTCTTAAAAGTAATCATCAGAATTTCTGTGTTACTTGTTTGTGCTATTAAAGACGTTGGTTTCAAATTCCATCAGTTTGATGAAGAATAAAAAGAACAAAAAAACCTCTGATGAATCTCACACGCGTTTAGATGCTCTTGAACACAAACCGAAACGGAGATATCCGCTTTGAGAGGTTTTTCCTTTTAAATAAAAGCTAAAAATCAGATGAAACTGGGTGAAAGCGTGGTGGCTGACCTGTCCCTGGGGTCGGAGTGCTGGAGTTCAGTGAGGGACTGCGTGAGGAGGTCGTCCAGGTCGAAGCCCACCCCGTATCCTGCTCCGCTGCCCTTAGGAGTCCCCGAGAACACCGGCGGCAGCAGGTCCTCAACCTGCAACCAAGCAGAGATGTGGATTTCACTATACCTCTATACTACAGCTGAACATCTGGAAATTAAGTCACGATCGAAAACACAATAAACCCAGATGACGTTTAAGGTTCCAATAAAAAAAAATGTCAGATGTTTAAGCATTTTTAGGAGATATCTGCACTGACTTCACTTCAATTTCAGAGCTCACCGGTTGCTGAAACAGAATTTTCATTCAGTTTCATTCAACAAAAAAAAGGCAGCTTTATAAAATACAGCTGAAGGCTTTTAAATGATAAACAAATATATATATATATATTAAGAGAACGAATCGGTGTGCGAAACTCATAGTAATAACGTCAAATGCTATAAGCCCCCCCCCCCATTAATTACCATAAACTCCGCTTCTATACACTAAAAACTACATTTTTCTCGTGAGAAGCCCTGGCTTCAGAGGTTTTCGATGTTTTGGGATATAAAGAAGAACACAGCTCTGCTCCCGTCAGAGGAACCTTTAAGAGAACAGAACTGAGGAGATAACGTTTATTTCTGGAGGAAATGCTCCGGCAGATACACCTCAACACGAGTTTGTTTGCTCGAGCCGCTCTGCTCCAGACGGTTTCTGAGCGAGGCTCAGAACGAAGCAGGACTGGCAGTGAAGTTGAGACTGAAACTTGGATCTGCAGCAACTCTACGTGATCCAGCTCCAGAACAAGTAAGTGTTTAATTTTTAAGTTAACAAATAAAGATCTACCAAAGTACTCTCACAATAGCAATACCACAAACCTTTGGGTGCCAATACTATTCAAAACTCACGATCCTCTGAGGAACATGCTGCTGTACTCTCCACAAAGAAACATTTATAGAAATATACAGAAATGCAGCATATTTAAACTTTGTTTTTTTATAATTATATCTCTCTTGCATGCTTAAGATTACCTTGAGATACGAAAACAAAACAGACAGCTAAACACGTCTCCATGCATTGTTACAGACCTTACTTTATACCATAAAGAACAAAATCCCTTTAACGTTTGCTTTGCTGTAAATGCTGGGAATCAACTTTGTTCACTTTGAAAACTTAAAACTCATATTGTTTATATAGGTAATACAAAACAAAATATAAAGGAAGACTGGAGACTCCACCTCACAAGAATTAATAATCATGAGACCAGAATTTGCTCTCTTCGCGCAGGTCCCCCGTGAGACACAGGAGGTGTCCTTGTGTGGGGCAGCTGAACGATCCAGAATTCTGTAAAATGTATTATTCACGAATGTTTGATTAAAGACTGTAGTACACTGTGACTTGCCAGTCTTAAATCAACATAAGTGGTAAAGCTGAATTTAAAAACTGTCAAATTTCCTCTTTTTATCCATGTTTTTGTAGTGTTTACGGAACTTACGGAACAACGCTGGACACCAACATGATCAGCTTTTCAGTCTCTTCCGTTAACTTTTTCTGCTCTGTTTCCTGTCGTGAGTCAACGCAAGTGTGTATCGAGCGCCCCCCCCCCAGTGGCTCTTTTATGTCTCAAAAGTACTCTGAACACATGATCAAAAGAGCCAGCTCTCATTGGTCGAACGGCCAGATGTGTGAGCTCGTGTCCGAACCCATTATTTTGGCCTTGAGGTGCAGACACATGCATCATTTAATTCTGATTATACGCATAGGTGTGTGTGAGGTCCTTACCAGGCTGCAGACAGATATAGAGTGGAGGAGCATGATGTGTGCAGCAGAGAGCTCACCTGAGACTTTGAGAGCTGCTGCGTGACGCTGTTGATGTCTGGGATGCTCAGTGAACCCTGTCCCGTATCGTTCAGGCTGAAAACCGGTTGAGCAGGAGCTCCCGAAGGAACCTGTGACCGAGGCTCTCTGAGCTTCTCTAAGGCTTGAGGAGCATCGTTGGGCTTGGGCTCCACGCTTGAGGTGCTGGTGTTCAGAGAGGGAAACGGCACCAGACAGATGTCCGTGCTGGGTTTCGAGTGGGTCTGCACGAGCGCGAAGCTCTCCGGAGGAGATGGATGGGCTTTGTGAGATGTTTCAGTCCAGTTTTCGAGATCGTTGAACGTCGGTACAACGTTCACAAAGTGGGATTTCACCGCGGTGTTTTTGGGAAACGCACAAGGCAGCACTCCTCCGATGGAAAGGATACTAACGCCTCCGTTCGTTTGAGGAGCAGGGAGAGCATCGCGGGTAGGGGCTCCAGCCGTGACGCTCATGTGAGCGGGTTTGAAGCCCTGGAGCTCTCTGGGTTGCTCCTCTTGATCCGAGCACACCTTTCTAATGCAGCTTCCTGTCATGGACTGGATTCGAACCCTCGTACTCTCGCTGGTTTCCGCTCGGCTGTCCATCATCCGCCCCCAGCGCTCCAGCAGCAACTTATCGTTATCGCTCAGCAGAACGCCGCCCAGAGACTGTCCCGGCTTGCCTTCCTTTCGCTCCTTCTCTTTCAGCTTCCTCTTCCGCTCCATGGCTCGCTCCTGCCTCTTCCGCCGCTTCTCTTCTCTCTCGCGCTGCCGCTCCTGAGCCGTGACCGGCTTCCTCTGCTCTGGCCCGGAGCTTGAGGTGGAGAGCGATGAGGATGGAGCAGCAGAAGAGCCGTGGATTAAATCAGCACAGAGAGCTGCCGGGGCTCCGTCTGCGGGTCAGAAAACATCTTTTATATAACAACAGATCTGCAGACTGTGTGCAAACCAAACAGAGCTCTCAGAGCACTGGCTTCAGATCAGTTAGAACCTGGGCTGAGTGATACAGTGCAAAAAAAAACTACATTTTCTCACCAAAAATCATATGATTATGATTACAATTTTAAATCGATCCCCCCTTATTTAAAATCACAGTGCAGGTGATGAAGATTAAAATAGTTTGAAACAATTTCTTTATTTGGTTTCATTTCAATTCTGAGATTTGATCTGGAAAAAGGTGAAGTGCAATCAGAGATGAGAAAACCAAAATACGTTGTTCTTTTGCTATTAAGAACAGTGAAAATGCTCAGAAGTTTTAGCATCGATGTTGGATGCAATCTAAGGGTTAAAACCGGTTTAGTTCTTAATTTTGGAGCATTTTAAGGGTAAAAGTATGAGTCTGGATGATTCCTGACACTAATATTTGGAGAGATTTCCTGTTAATGCTTGTTTTCCTCACTCCTATATTACAAAAATAAATTAATTACAGCAGTAAGTATAGTGGTTTTCAATCTTAAACTCTTTACTCTTCTATAACTTCTAGCTTTCTATGGGACAGCTTGAACTAAGTGACGAGATGAGCAGAATTCCGGTGTTCAGAGATCTCTGTGTTTATTGGCTGACCGTCTACTGCAGTCTCATAATTCTGCTTCTGCCGTCTGGACAGAATGAAGTTTAATAAAATGGTTTAGTTTTGCACTAAAAAGGTCTAAACATGGCCAATCTGCGCTCTTTTTCTCAAACAGTGCCGCTCTCAAAATGACTAGCCATCACCTCTCTATGTAGCTGTACCATATTTTACTCATTCAAAGTTGGACACTCGGACACCATTTTTTATTACATTTTTAACATTTAGGAGCATTTTCTCAATCTCTGGCAACCCTAACAATCACTTTTAGATTTTTGAGGTTTTTATGAAAGATTTCTCAAACTCTGGCAACCCTAACCTTCAATTTTATATAATCATATCAAATGACCTTTACATGAACAACAGAAAAATAAGATTATTTAGCTATATCAATGAATTTAAGACTTTTTAAGACCCCGCAGAAACCCTGCTAACATCCATCCATCCATCATCTTGTCAGCTTTCTTCCCTTTCGGGGTCTCCACAAGCGGAATGAACCAACTCTTCTATCATATGATTTATGCGGCGGATGCCCTTCCAGCCGCAACCCATCGCTGGGAAACATCCACACACACTCATTCTCACTCAAACACTATGAACAATCGTTTTTAACCAATTCTCTTATTCCGCATGTCTTTGGACTCTCGGGAGAAACCGGAGCACCCGGAGTAAACCCACGCGATCACGAGGAGAACATGAGAACTCCACACAGAGATACCAACTGACGCAGCCGAGGCTCGAACCAGCGACCTTCTCGCTGTGAGACGACCATGCTACCCACTGCGCCACCGTGACGCCCCGCACCCTGCTAACAGTAAAACCCAAATAACTAGCAACAGAAATGCAGAACCCTGCTCACCTCGTGCCTTCTGTCGCAGTGCTGACTTGAGCAGAGCAGCTTTGAGCGCAGCTTTCGTATCTTCAGAGATGGCTCCATCTCGTTTGGGGCCGTCTCCAGCAGCCCCCTTTCCTCCTCTCCCGAGAGACTGCGTCAGACTCTGAGAGAGCGTCTGCGCCTGGGACTGCGTGAGGGAGAGAGACGGGCCGAGGCTGGAAGAGGGCGGCGTCTGAGACCTGCTCACGGAGATCTTCTCGATGGGCGTGGTGAGATCGATGGTCTCAGGCTGACCATCAGAGTTGGCGCTGGCCATTTCTACATCCTGACAGCGTACGGAGCGATCCAGCAGAGGGAAAATTTGCACCGGCGAAGATACCGCGTTGGCGGAGTGGGGCGGCTTAAACTGGATTCGCTTCCGGACGCCTTGCTTCTTCTTGTGGAAGTCCTGGATCTCTGTGAGGATCGCTTCCTTGATTTGCTCCTTGCCCATGGGCTGGCAATCAAACTCAAAGTTGAAGGCGGGAACGCACACTGGCTCGTCGTCCGGGTCATGGTATTTGGAAACGTAGGGGTGCTCCAGCGCCTGGCACGCGCTGATGCGCTCACGAGGGTCGAAGTGAAGCATGGACCTCAAAAGATCCAGCGCACTCGGCTCCGCTTGGGGGTAAAGCGATGGGAGGGGCGCTGGAGACTTCACAGGGAGGCTCCGCACATACGAGCGCACCCGATCCGAGCCGATGGAGCTCACAATGCTCTCCGGAGGCGTCCCCAGCACGGACAGGATCAGCTGCAGCTGGTGCACGTAGTTCTTCCCGGGGAACATCTGCCTGCGCCCGAGCATCTCCCCAAAGATGCACCCCACGGACCAGAGGTCGATGGCAAGGCTGTAGTGGTGAAGAGACAGCATGAGCTCAGGCGCGCGGTACCAACGTGTGGCAACGTACTCTGTCATGAACGAGCGCGACTCGTCCGGGTGCGCCGCGCTCAAGCCGCGCGCCATCCCGAAGTCGCCGATCTTCAGCTCACAGTTTTCGTTGACCAGCAGGTTGGAGGGCTTGAGGTCGCGGTGGATGACGTTGGCGGAGTGGATGTACTTCAGGCCTCGCAGCAGCTGGTACAGGAAGTAGCGCGTGTGCTCGGGAGTCAGCGGCTGCCGCGAGTGGATGATCTGGTGCAGGTCGCTCTCCATCAGGTCAAGCACCACATACCTGCAGGACGAGAGGATTGCTTACTTTCAACCCTACGTTTTTTACTTATTTTAAATATTCTAGGTTTTTTTTAGCATACCAAAAAAATTGGAGAAAGCTGCTTAGATGATGAGAATATGCTACAGTCTGAAATTACACCGCTTCTCATACAAGAGGCATAAACTTTTTTAGAACAGATTTTTAGTAGCAGATCACAACGGGAGGCTCTGCAGTCGTCTCAGAGCGGGACGCACAGATGCTCCGCTTTTCAGTGTGAACCAAGCACTAGCTTAATGAACCAGGGTTCAAAATAGAGTTTTCTTTCTCTTTCTCTCGCTCGCTTATTAAAAAAAATTCAGAACAAAAACATATAGGAGCCTTTCCAATCTACATAAAAAGAGAAAACATTTATTACGAAGTTAAGTGCTCCTCGTGCCCATCCGACACACACTCACACGGATTTGAAGGCCGTCTGAGGCAGCGCCGGCTGCAGGATGTCTTTGATGGCGATGATGTTGTCGTGTTTGAAGTGCTTCAGGATTTTCAGCTCTCTCAGAGTGCGTTTGGCGTTGGTCACCACCTCGAAGGCGTTCGGGATCTTCTTTATCGCCACCTGCTGGCCTGAAGGAGTTGAGGAGGGCATTAGTGATTGTCCTCGACTTAAGATTTCCTGTTCAACTATCAGGCGTTCATTAAAGCTAATATTCAATGTATGGTTTTATATATTGATTTAATGACTTAAATAGGCTGGGGAATGGTTTTGAATTTAAGTAAATAAGTCCTTTTTTTCAATCATAAGATAAAAAATAAACATATATTTGGTAAAGACAATAAAGTAGACACATCACAAAGTGTACCTTTGATGTAAAACTGGCAAAGACGTGTGAAAACGTCTTTTTGTGTTAAGTGGCAACAATCTAAAAAAAAGAGAGAATTAAATAGGCCTAAATAAAAAAATAATTAAATGTACAAATACCCTTTCATGGACTATTAAATAATTATTGTCAGATAAATATATGATCATCCAAAATTAAACGAGAAAGATAAATGAAAAGGTTTGACCAAAATAAAGTAGAAAACAGCAAAAAACAGGAGCCCAAATGAAGCAACTTCGAATGAAACAGAGAATAAAACAAAAAAAAATCTGTTTAATTCTCAAATTAAATATAGCATAAATGCTACAGTACATAATAACTACGAATAAGAGCTGTGTCATCGGTTATGTTCATAGATATTTATCACCATAACTGTAAATGCTTTCAAATTGACCTTGACACAAACAAATCTTTTTAGTCAGTGATAAAAAAAGACTATACCTAAAATAAAACAAATAAATAAAAATGTATAGCTTTGGCTAACGTGGCCCACCGAAAAAATAAATAAAGTTAATTATTACGTACTAGTTTCTAGTTTTTCCTTTAATCAAATTTTTTTTAAGTAAGGAGAAAGGATCACATGTTTGTCCAACTTTTTGGGAAGACGCGAGCTTCTTGTCTTATTTGCAATGAACCCCGCCTTCAAAAAATACGCTCTGAAGGGGTAGACGTGGAAGGGGTAGACGTGGAAGGAGTGGACATTGAAGGGGTAAAAGAGGAAGGGGTAGACGTGGAAGGAGAAGACGTGGAAGGGGTAGACGTGGAAGGGGTAGACGTGGAAGGAGAAGACGTGGAAGGGGTAGACGTGGAAGGAGAAGACGTGGAAGGGGTAGACGTGGAAGGGGTAGACGTGGAAGGGGTAGACGTGGAAGGGGTAGACGTGGAAGGGGTAGACGTGGAAGGGGTAGACGTGGAAGGGGTAGACGTGGAAGGGGTAGACGTGGAAGGGGTAGACGTGGAAGGAGAAGACGTGGAAGGAGAAGACGTGGAAGGGGTAGACGTGGAAGGGGTAGACGTGGAAGGAGAAGACGTGGAAGGGGTAGACGTGGAAGGGGTAGACGTGGAAGGGGTAGACGTGGAAGGGGTAGACGTGGAAGGAGAAGACGTGGAAGGGGTAGACGTGGAAGGAGAAGACGTGGAAGGGGTAAGCGTGGAAGGGGTAAGCGTGGAAGGGGTAGACGTGGAAGGGGTAGACGTGGAAGGGGTAGACGTGGAAGGGGTAGACGTGGAAGGGGTAGACGTGGAAGGAGAAGACGTGGAAGGGGTAGACGTGGAAGGAGAAGACGTGGAAGGGGTAGACGTGGAAGGGGTAGACGTGGAAGGAGAAGACGTGGAAGGAGAAGACGTGGAAGGGGTAGACGTGGAAGAGGTAGACGTGGAAGCGGTAGACGAGGAAGGGGTAGACGTGGAAGGGGTAGACGTGGAAGGGGTAGACGTGGAAGGAGAAGACGTGGAAGGAGAAGACGTGGAAGGGGTAGACGTGGAAGGGGTAGACGTGGAAGGGGTAGACGTGGAAGGGGTAGACGTGGAAGGGGTAGACGTGGAAGGGGTAGACGTGGAAGGAGAAGACGTGGAAGGGGTAGACGTGGAAGGGGTAGACGTGGAAGGGGTAGACGTGGAAGGGGTAGACGTGGAAGGGGTAGACGTGGAAGGAGAAGACGTGGAAGGAGAAGACGTGGAAGGGGTAGACGTGGAAGGGGTAGACGTGGAAGGGGTAGACGTGGAAGGAGAAGACGTGGAAGGAGAAGACGTGGAAGGGGTAGACGTGGAAGGGGTAGACGTGGAAGGGGTAGACGTGGAAGGGGGGAGGCGCTTGGCAGCTTTAGCAAGCTTTTGATACCGCTCCTCGTCTTCTTGCCTCCATGCCAGCTGCCCAGAATCCACCTTTGTTCTGTCCTCCAAATAGTCATCTTTTAACTTTTCCAAGTGATCCCACACTTCAGATTTTCTTTTCGGCATGATGACGCTGTATTTGCAAAGTCTGGATATTTTTCCGACAAACTGGCGAATGAAAGCGTTAGCAGGAAAAACCTGTTCTAGTCGATTATCGACTTTCTTTCTTTTCTTCTTAAAGCCCTGACAGCAACACGGCCATTTCATGTCTATCCCTGTTTTAATGTTGTTAATATTTCAATTTCAAAGCTCGTAGGATATTAACAACTTGTTTTAAAACTAAGTCCCAATTCCCAGCTCAAGTCTGTCCTCAGTAAAACCTTTTTTAGGGTTAGCATGGACTACTTTCAGATCTTCTCCAGTCAGGTTCCTTCTCCTCGTGGAATTATAAATTGGACATTCTATCAAGGTGTATTTAATAGATAAAATACTTTTGCAATGTCTACATAAAAGCATTGCCTCCCTTTTAGGATTTAGGAAGAAAACTATGGGTTGGACTATCGACTAATCGTTCAAAAGAGCGCCGCTCTAGTGTTCACAGTACAACTCGTTCATTTTCAATTCAAATGGATTAAAACACCAAAAACACAGACACAATTAGATCCCAAAAACGACAAAATAAATGATCATTTCGGAGTTCCGCGAGCGTCGCTCACCGTTATCTCGTCTCCGTGCCGAGGACACCACGCCGTACGCTCCCGTCCCGATGGTCTCGATGATGTCATACTCGTCCCCGACCTCAAACTTGACGTCCAGCGAGTGAGCTTTGAGGAGAGCCAGGTTGTTGTCCGCCACGCTGCTGCAGTCACGGCTGGGCTGAGCGGGGGCCTCCGAGACGGCCCTCTGGTGATGCTCTCCATTGCTCTCGCTGCGGCTCCTCTCCTCCGAGGCCGTCCTGCTGGGGCTCGCGTCCTCCATCTCACTGGACGGCATTCTGGGATTGAAGAGTGATGGTGAGTGTCGACGCTGACGCGGCCAACAGATTCGAATTTCTGCAGAACCAACAGGATTCTGCTTGAATATCGATTATGTTTGTTAAACGTTTAAGCTTCAGTAGGGTTAAAATAATCACAAAAGGCACATTTTAAAACAAAAATGTGGTAGTGTTTACTGATAAAGCTGTTAAATGGTGCCTATTATGAGATTAATACATAAACGTGCTGTTTAAATGATCCAATTTTCTTGTTCTGCTCATCTAATTTGCATTATTTGGTCATCGCTTTGATTTTTTTTAGATTTTTTTAATTTGAAGTCATTATTGCTGGAGAGCAGCTTACATGAGAGACATCGTTTGATTGAAAAATGGCTTTGAATGATCAATGTTAGCTTCATATTATTAAGATTGACTGGTTAAAGAATAACGCTCAAGCATTTGAAAGCGTTCAGGCACATATTTGTGTGTTATTTTTTTATTATATATATATATATATATATATATATATATATGACATTTAAGGATTGTTTCAAACCTCAAAAGGCATTAAAACATCAAAAAGGTAGTAACAAGAGTCTGTCTTGAAAGTTTTAGTGTGAAAACATTTTCAGGCGAGATTTATTTTAGTGTGGCTACCATATAAGTTAATTCTTCTAGACTTTTTTTTCTTTTTTTTATCATTACAAATATTTATGTTTTTAAAAAAAAAAATAACCCCTTCAGACATAAAACACGCCTCACATTTGAGCACTTGTTTTTTTATTTTTTTTATCTAGAACAATTCACAAGTAAAATGTTTTACTTGTTTGTTTAGTGTAGTAGGTTGTAACTGCAAAAAAGGACAATTTTACTGGGACTGTTTCACGTAAACTCATCTTTTAGTGTTGTTCCTTAATCAAAAACATGCCTCGCGTCTCATTCAGTTTGGTTCATGTTTGAGTAATCCCGTTTTCATTTTCTGGGAGCTCAAAACGACTCGATGGCTGAACCAGCATCCGCTGGCCAATCAGATGAAGCACTAATGCAGCTCATCTCAAGAAGAATGTACATCCTGACTGATCTGGATGAACCGTGTCGCTTAACAACGAAAATAATGTTTTTGGCGCTCCAAAAGATGAATTTATTTGTGGGAAATTAATGGGTTTTATGTGAGCAAAAAAAAAGAAAAACCCAGCAAGGGGCGTGGTTGTGCATGGTGGGAGGAACATGGGATACACCACTCATTTTGAGGAGCACAACCATTTCAGGAGAATCAGAGAGAGTTTAGGATAAATCCTGCCTTCTGAAGGTTATTAAGGGAGCAGTGACCGTCTAGAATTCAACAAACACGTATTATAAATTATTTAAAATAGGAAAGATATAGCACATTTTAGTACGAAAAAATATCTATTATATCTGTACACATTTTAACTGAATTCGAGAATAATTAAAAACTGTTTTTACAGTTTAGTTTTAAGTAAATAATACACAAAAAAAGAAGAAATAAATCAAGTCTGAAGGAGTAAATATAATTATTTTAAGGAAACACAATTTTGCACTATTGTTGAAATGATACAAGCACAAAGCAAGCATTGTTAAACATCAACATTTTGTCAGATATAGTAACATGAGAGTCCGCTGACCTAAAAACACTTAAACAAAAGAAATTGACACCGCGTGCGATTTTATCCGTTATTGTTTACAGCTGCGCGGTTCAGTCGCAGAGGCGTGTGAGAGTACAATTAGCATAAAACAGCGCGCCCACACACCAATCTACGCTCTAATTAATTCCCACGATTAATAAATCAATAGCTCGAGTTAGTAAAGTGGCCTTACTTACCTCACAACACATAAAAACTGATGAATTTATAGGCTACTCTCAGACGCATGGCTCGCTTCTGTTATAACGACGCAGCGTTTACTTCCTTGTGTTTTTCCGGGTTGCGTCACGACGACAGGAGAACATCCAATGAGCAGTGCCTGGTTGGTAGGTAAGCCAATCAGAATCCAGAACAGCGCAAAAGGGGTGGGCTCAGATCTGGGGGAGGGTTATGTTTGGGCGGGGTTGGGAAAGAGGTGAAATTAAACAAAGATATGAATAAACACAAAGATAGAAATACTTACATATCTTAACAGAACGTGTAAATGAATTCATAATCAAGCGAGGAAACAAATATAAGTACATAGATACAAATTTAACAACAAACTAAACACAACAAAACCCATTATATATAGAATATAATAAATAATTGTGTGAATTACATTTTTTTCATAATAAACCAACCGCTGTAAGAAACAATATCTTAAATAACGGTAAAGAAATTTCATTAGACTTAACGTAATACTTAGGTTTCAATTAATCAGGCCTCAATATAATCACTTGTACCCCTTGCAAGAATATAAATACTATATTAACTAAAACATAGAGTAGGAATAAGACAAGCTAAGAACAATTGCAAAACAATACAAATAAACTAATACAACCATTTAATCCAAGAATAAGTGTGTTTACAATAAAATAGATCTTTTATAAACATGTCACTTAATGCTTTTAATTTTTTAAGTCATACGTTTTCTATATTAGGGATGCAAAATTTTGTTAATTGATACTTTAGACAGATTAAAGCACCGCACTATATGGCATATCTCCTTTTACAGTATGAGGTAAAAGATAATAAAGTAATAAATATGATAAGAATGGAACTCAATTGAGGTTTTATGAGCCGTCGAGCGCCCTCTGCAGGAAAGTGAAGGAACAACCGATGCGCCACAGGAAAACCACGTCAAACTTCCTTTTTCTCGTCCAATCACAGCTCTTCTCCACGTTGCACGGAATTTTGGAAAGGTACGAGGAGAGATTTATACTTTAAGGACTTTATATCTGTACAGATCCCCAGAAGGTGCATCTTTCAGTGCGTGCTTTATCTAAGCCGGCTGCTGGTTGCCATGTCCTCGAGCGCTTCGGGAGTTCCTCGATGGGAGTTCGGGGCGCGCTGGCTCCTCTGCTCGCTCGGGCTGCTGCTGTCGGTGTACGCGCTGCACGTCGAGCTGTCCCGGGAGAGCGATCCGGGGTACCGGGCGATGTGCGACCTCGGGCAGTCCGTCAGCTGCTCCAAGGTGTTCACCTCCAGGTGAGCTACTGTCTGGACCTGGATCTAGAGATGCGAGGGCGCTAGATCTCCAACAATCAAACCTATAGCTTCTATAGGAAACTTCAGCTGGTATTGACTTCCTCAGGGCACCCTGAGCTGCACTGATCTAGAGACGCGAGGATGTTAGGTGACTAGGCCTGCGTCCCAATCTGCGCACTGTCCGCATTTTTTAACGGTTTGAAATGAGAAGTAGTGCGTCCCAAAAAAACATAGTACAGTTAAAACAGTATTCGAGAAGGTCTCGGATGTGTACTATTTCTGGTTCTGATTCTGAAGCGTAGGGTAGACGTACACCCGGCTGATGTTACCCCACAATCCCCTGCGTTCGGGCGGAAGGAGTTTTTTCTGGGACCCAAACGAGCGCGCTCTCTCTGCAACACGACCCATGTTTTAAGGAAGAAACACATATTTTGTTAATGAATGTACGGGAAAATAAGGAGTTCTCACACAAATCGGGGGCATAAGGACATCACAACTTTTCCATCATGTGACGTTTTAGTGGCGTCCCAGATTCGTGCCCACTCACTACACTTTCTTCTGAAATTAGTATTTACTTTAAGAGTGGAGTGTAAGTATTCGAATTGCAACGCAACACCCTATTCATACCTATAGATTCAATAAGAAACTTCAGCTGGTAATGACTTCCTCAGGGCACCCTGAGCTGCACTGATCTTAGTTCTAAGCACTAAGCGTTAGTTCACCATGCCTGCGTCCCAATCAGCACACCTTCCACACTTTTAACCATTTGAAATGAGAATTAGTGCATCTTAAAAACCATAGTAAACTTTAAAAAGTATTCGCGCAGGTCTCGGATGTGTACTTTTCCTGGTTATATTCTGAAGCGCAGATAGACGAACATCCGGCTGATATTACCCACAATCCACTGCGCTCGGGCGGAAGGAGGTTTTTTAACGAAGGAATGGGAAAGAAGCAGTTATAAGTTCTCTCACACGTCGTTTGTAATGGCGTCATAACTTCTCCATCTCGTGACGTTTTAGTTGGTCCCAGATCGTGCCCACGCACTAAAAAGTGTCTACACTTTCTTCTGAAATGAGTGGTGTGTATCTCTCTCTGTCTCTCTCTCTCTCTCCTCAGCCGCATCTCTCTCTCTGTTTTATGGCTCTCGTCTCTCTCTGTTTCTCTTTACTCTGTCTTTTCTCTCTCTTTCTCTCTTTCTCTCTCCCTATCGTCTCTTTCTCTCTTCCTCTCTCTCTTCTCTCTCCTCTCTCTCTCTCTCTCATCTCTCTCCTCTCTCTCTCTCTCTCAGGTGGGGTCGTGGAGTTTGGTCTGGTGGCAGATCTTTGCTCTGAAGACAGTGTGCTGAACCAGCCCAACAGTTGCTGGAATAGTCTTCTACACGCTGCAGCTGGGTTTTGGGTAAGACCTGCTGAAGCATCAAGATCTCAATGTGCCTCGTGCCAAATCGATTCATTAATTCACCTGCAGTGAGTGTCTGTATCGAGGAGGAAAAGGCTCTCAGTGCAAAAGCTACTGTGATTGTTCTCACGGCGCTTGTTCACCGGTGCTGGTGTGTGTGTGTGTGTGTGTGTGCGTGTGTGTGTGTGTGTTCTGCAGGTCAGCTGCAGGCCAGCAGAGCGGCGCTCCTCCTGGTCCTCTCCTCGTGGCTCTCTGTGGCCGGCTCTCTGTATCTGGCGTCTATCCTGGTGTTCATTCTGGAGGATTTCTGTGTGGTCTGCGTCTCCACCTACATCATAAACTTTACTCTTCTCTACACCAACCTGAGAAGGAGGAGAGGGCTGCAGGGGCGAGCCGAGAGAAGCAAGAGTCAATGATTCCGCTCGAAAGGAAATAAAAAGGGAGAGTCCACCGGGGGAGTTTCTGTTATTACTTTCTGCGCAGGATGAGATCGTAATATCTCATATTGATGCACATAGAAATGTTTACTTGGCTCAACTGTGAATTTTTTGCAGACAAGGGCCATTAGATGGGCCATGCATGGGCTGAGACTGGCCCTAGCTTTAGTCAAGTTAGCCTTAAATTCAAAGCTTAACCCACTTCTTTTGTGTCTCATTAAATACAATGCCACCACTTCCCGGTTTGGCTCAAGTTTAACATTTCTCTGGCATTCTTTTGGCACTGGTTTAGAGTATGTGGGCCAAACATGGTCCGAGTAAGGCAGTTGTAGCACTGTATTTAATTAAAGACAAAAGACATGGGCAAGGCTTTCATTTAAGGCTAACTTGACTGAAGCTAGGGCCAGTTTCGACCCAAGTCCTTTGTGCCACATTAAATAAAATGGCACCACTGCCGGACTTGGACCATGTTTGGCCCACATACTCTAAACCAGTGCCGGAAGAATTCCAGACAAACTGCAAACTTGGCCCACATTTTTGTGCTGACTGGGATATTTACAGACTTTAGAATGCAATGCCTGGTTTAGTGCTTTCTAAAATCATTGGGAAAAAATCAGATGTATGTGTTTAAACTCATTTAGGGATATTTCAGAAATAGAAAATAGTTTATTTTTGTCTTTCATTCACTTTTTTTTTGCTCTGGGCTTTAAAAAGTCTAAATTTTTAGTTAAAAAGTCCACATTTAGAAATGAAATCGAAATTTTAAGATACAAATACAAAATTTGGATTTAAAATTTAGATAAATCGAATGTTGATAAATCAATTTTGAGAGTAAAATTTAAAAAGTTTGAGGTAAAAGTCATGAATTTTACTTAGGAAGTAAAAAAATGTAGAGAAAGGACAAAATTTTTACTTTGATTTTTGAAATAAAAAGTCCATATTTAGAGATATAATTATATTCAGTTTTGAAAGAAGTAGAAATTTTGGTTTGGAAAGATGACATTTTTTAATAAAAACAGTTAAAATTTTCAGATTCAAACATATAACTTGGGAAGTAAAAAAAAATTAGATAAAAGACAAAATTTTTACTTAGGAAGTCAAATGTTTTGCAATAAAATGGCAAAAATGTTCACGTAGTTAGCATTAGATTCGGCATCTGTAGGTTAGCAAGACCAAATTTTGTTTTTAGAAGTCAAAAGTTCAACTTTTTATTTCCAAATTTATTCTTTTTATGTCATGTTATATACAGCAATATAACACGCCTGTCGTACGGTTTAAGCGCAGAGCAGCATCTTGCTCACGCGAGGAGCTGTAGAGTCTACTTCTACATAACAACGTCCTAAAAAAAATAGTTCGTTAGTGGATGTAACGTGTTTTTTTTATTCGTAATTACACCGCAACAAGAGTCAGTAGAGCACTTCATTCTTTTTCTGTTGGAGTACGCATTCACAACGGAAATAAAAGCTTAAATAAATAAATATAAATAAATAAAATTGTGCCTTCAGAACCTGCGTCCATCCCAGTGCACACCACATTTCTTCAGTTGTTTATTATTATAAAAGTATTATATTATATTAAAAGTAAGTTTTTCTAGCGTTGGACTGTTCTTGTGCAGCGAAATCCCAGGAAAGCTCAGCATAGAGTGGAGAAGTAGATAGAAAAATTATATTTTCTAAAAACACACAAAATTAAACATAATCAATTACTTTTTTTAATCATGTATTGATGTTTTTGTACATAGATCAAAGATAAAGATACATACCTTGTTTTTTTTTTGTTAGAACTTTTTTGTTTAATATATCTTGAATTAAGAAAAGTAAAAAAATGTATTTTTGCATATTTTGAGACCTTGAAAAGAACCCAGGTCTGAAGGGGTTAACCGTGTTCTCGGTTGACCTTCACTCTTCAGGACTTTGCTCCGCCGTCTCCAGCAGCTGCTTGTACCGGCTTTTGAAAAATCCAGCCTAAAAAAGCACCTATGATGAGCAAGAAAAAGCCAAATAAAATAAAAGAAGGAGGTTGATGTTGAACAGTCTACCTTATAGAGCGCTGCAGTGATGAGAGCCAGCAGCAGCAGTCCTCCGATCGCTCCTCCAATGATCTCCTTGGTGAGATCCACCTCCTCGTACACCTCCACCTGAGTGCTGATCTGAGCACAGAAGGATGGAGGTTTGAAACTGAGAAGCAACGACTCTTAACCTCAGAGTCGAGACGGATTCAGAGTTGCAAATAAACAAGTTATCCAAATCAGCCATGACTTCAGAACCCATTTAGAAATTTTGGCATTTAATAAGAACATTTTGGCATGTCGCTTTTTTATTATATTAAGAAATGTTCATATTTTTTTGTTTTAATTATGTACCATGTTGCACTACTGATTGATTCTCTAATTTGGTGCATAAAACAGAATGTTCGTTTTTTACGCTCAAAAATAATCAGGTAAACGATAAAAGGTATGAGACAGGTAAAGAGCTCAACATGCAAGTGAACACGTTGTGCCTTCTCAAACTAGTTGAGAATGATCCACAACTAGATTTTAAACTTTATGTTGGCTTGAGAGAGCCAATCTTTAAAAGGTTTTAGTGAGTTGGGATTAGCAAGAGGTAGAGTTCTGCGAAGATGATTGGTAGTGTAAACAGTCTGGTTGCTACAGATGCTATCATGTAAAGTTCCCCTTGTCAGTATACTGTTTTTCTAAGCAGAGATATAGATCTTTAAAAATGGTTGCTAGGGTAAACAGTGTGGTTGTTATGGAGGGTTTGGCGACAGTGAAACATCCTACTATGTCACTATGAGTAACATAATCCAACTTCTGATTCTCTACCTTATTTTGTCCTTAAAATATCGTGGGACCAAACACCCATTCATTTTCGATGATAATGTTAAGTTAATTCTGACATTTGATCCTCTCGAACCCAGGGGTCAAAAATGTTTGCACCTTTCTTGGCATGTTATTGCTCAGACAGATAAGTTGCTTAAGTTTCAGCAGTTTGAAGTTTCTACCAAATTCTCAGTTTCAGCCACAGCTCAGCAAAGCTTGACCCATGTTAGGTCAATGGAAAAATTTCCCAGAATCCTTCAGGGGTACCAGCATGAGGAGATATAACAACCCGAGTCAGACAAGTTTGAACATAAAAAAAAGTTTGTAGTCACTAGCTGCGAGCGTCTAGGAGAAGATAGCTTCAGAAATGTTTACGAGAATATTGTAATGTGTTTAAAAGCTAGATCGGTAGTTTGGCTTTCTCAAGCAAACACAAATATTTAAAGTTACCTCTAAAGACGCGGTGGTGTGCTGAGGGTCGGAGGAAAAGAAAACATATCTGCTCCGATCGAAATCCAAAGACGCCGAAGTCACCAACTCAAAAACCGCAGATCGCAGTCCAGTCTAAGAGACACAGACCAGAGAGAAATACAGATCAATAATGTGAGTGTGTACTGTGTTTATAATCAATAACTCCTAGTTTTTACAGTGATAGTACACATAAGAAGGGATGACCTGCTGGATCCAAGCAGAGCTGATGTTTCCGGTTATATTAAAGAAGATCCGCTCGTTCCTGGAGAGAGTGGCTTTGCAGGTGAACACGGCGCACGCTGCCACAGAGCAGTTCTGAAGCGAGCACACAGTGAGAAAGACAGGAGCTGAAAGATGATTGCTTTATTTAAAAAAGAAAAACCTGGTCCACTCACCACAACCCGCTCCTTTCTAACCTCTTCCATAAAATCAGCCCTGCCTGCGGGATCCTCCCGCACTTTCACACAGTCTGGAATCTAAACACAATCACGAATATAAAACACATATTGATTTATTTGAGCTGCACTTTTCTGTGCTTTAGTATGTACTTGTAAGCTTTTATTCGTCCAGATGAATTCATCTCCCAGCTTCACTGGAACTCTGAGCAGAACCCGGAACGTTAGCTCTCTGAAGTCGTTTTCCACCTGAGACAGAAGAGCGGAGCAGGTTCGGTTCGTTACCTGTAGATTTACATCAAAACTCAACACCATCGAGAGTACCTTGAGTATCTGTTTCACAGGTTTCTCAAGATCGTTTCTCTCTGCTGTAAAGTTGATGTGAAGGCTTGAATCTTCATGTCTGATTAAAAGAACGTTGGAACATTTTAAAAAGTCATGCTTCAAAACAAATGTCTGTGAATAATATTATACAATTGTGATGTTCCTAATCATTCAAATATCTTGCAAAATTGCTGTCAAACTACATTTATCTCAGAACTGTATGATAAGGACGTGATATGAACTCGTAAATTTGAGAAATAAAGTAAAAATTGCTAGATATAATGTCAAACATAGAGCAAGTCACAGTTATTATTTATTATTTGTATTAAGGGATGTACTAAAATGAAAAGTCTTGGGTGAAACAAACACCTGAGAAATAATAAAACCAGAAAGCAAACAGTCGAAGATAATGAATTAATAAATAATAGTTATTAAGACTATTGCATTTATGGCAACGACTACAATCAAGGCATTTTAATTGCATGCATTGGTATTAAAGTTCAAAGAATAAGTCAGTTGTTCAGTGAGTCACGTATGATTTGTTTATCGAGTTATTCAAGTCATATTAAGCCCCTCCTTTACAAACTCAACCAAAGCTGGTCATGTAGCTGTCATTTCAACTAGAATCCTCCTCGATTCTATGAGGGAAATAATGACCAATACACCACAGCCTGAGTCACGATGGGCAGATAAGAGTTAAAACTAATAAAATCATATGGGAAAATCACTGAACTGTGACTGAAACATCGCTGAAGTATTACTGAAAAAACAAGGAACCATCTCTGAACAATCACTCAACCATCACTGATTAATCACCTAACCACCACCGAACCATCACAAACAACCATTGAACCATCACCGAACCATCACAATCACTGAACCATCACTGATTAATCACCTAACCACCACCGAACCATCACAAACAACCACTGAACCATCACAATCACTGAACCATCACTGATTAATCACCTAACCACCACCGAACCATCACAAACAACCACCGAACACTCACAATCACTGAACCATCACTGATTAATCACCTAACCACCACCGAACCATCACAAACAACCACTGAACCATCACAATCACTGAACCATCACTGATTAATCACCTAACCACCACCGAACCATCACAAATAACCACTGAACCATCACAATCACTGAACCATCACTGATTAATCACCTAACCACCACCGAACCATCACAAACAACCACTGAACCATCACAATCACTGAACCATCACTGATTAATCACCTAACCACCACCACCAACCATCACAAACAACCACTGAACCATCACAATCACTGAACCATCACTGATTAATCACCTAACCACCACCGAACCATCACAAACAACCACTGAACCATCACAATCACTGAACCATCACTGATTAATCACCTAACCACCACCGAACCATCACAATCACTGAACCATCACTGATTAATCACCTAACCACCACCGAACCATCACAAACAACCACTGAACCATCACAATCACTGAACCATCACTGATTAATCACCTAACCACCACCGAACCATCACAAAAAACCACTGAACCATCACCGAACCATCACAAAAAACCACTGAACCATCACCGAACCATCACAATCACTGAACCATCACTGATTAATCACCTAACCACCACCGAACCATCACAAACAACCACTGAACCATCACCGAACCATCACAATCACTGAACCATCACTGATTAATCACCTAACCACCACCGAACCATCACAATCACTGAACCATCACTGATTAATCACCTAACCACCACCGAACCATCACAAACAACCACTGAACCATCACAATCACTGAACCATCACAATCACTGAACCATCACTGATTAATCACCTAACCACCACCGAACCATCACAAAAAACCACTGAACCATCACCGAACCATCACAAAAAACCACTGAACCATCACCGAACCATCACAAAAAACCACTGAACCATCACCGAACCATCACAAAAAACCACTGAACCATCACCGAACCATCACAATCACTGAACCATATCTGATTAATCACCTAACCACCACCGAACCATCACCGAACCATCACAATCACTGAACCATCACTGATTAATCACCTAACCACCAGTCAGTTGTTCAGTGAGTCACATATGATTTGTTTATCGAGTTATTCAAGTCATATTAAGCCCCTCCTTTACAAACTCAACCAAAGCTGGTCATGTAGCTGTCATTTCAACTAGAATCCTCCTCGATTCTATGAGGGAAATAATGACCAATACACCACAGCCTGAGTCACGATGGGCAGATAAGAGTTAAAACTAATAAAATCATATGGGAAAATCACTGAACTGTGACTGAAACATCGCTGAACCATCACTGAAAAAACAAGGAACCATCTCTGAACAATCACTCAACCATCACTGATTAATCACCTAACCACCACCGAACCATCACAAACAACCACTGAACCATCACAATCACTGAACCATCACAATCACTGAACCATCACTGATTAATCACCTAACCACCACCGAACCATCACAAAAAACCACTGAACCATCACCGAACCATCACAAAAAACCACTGAACCATCACCGAACCATCACAAAAAACCACTGAACCATCACCGAACCATCACAAAAAACCACTGAACCATCACCGAACCATCACAATCACTGAACCATATCTGATTAATCACCTAACCACCACCGAACCATCACCGAACCATCACAATCACTGAACCATCACTGATTAATCACCTAACCACCAGTCAGTTGTTCAGTGAGTCACATATGATTTGTTTATCGAGTTATTCAAGTCATATTAAGCCCCTCCTTTACAAACTCAACCAAAGCTGGTCATGTAGCTGTCATTTCAACTAGAATCCTCCTCGATTCTATGAGGGAAATAATGACCAATACACCACAGCCTGAGTCACGATGGGCAGATAAGAGTTAAAACTAATAAAATCATATGGGAAAATCACTGAACTGTGACTGAAACATCGCTGAACCATCACTGAAAAAACAAGGAACCATCTCTGAACAATCACTCAACCATCACTGATTAATCACCTAACCACCACCGAACCATCACAAACAACCACTGAACCATCACCGAACCATCGCAATCACTGAACCATCACTGATTAATCACCTAACCACCACCGAACCATCACAAACAACCACTGAACCATCACAATCACTGAACCATCACTGATTAATCACCTAACCACCACCGAACCATCACAAACAACCACTGAACCATCACAATCACTGAACCATCACTGATTAATCACCTAACCACCACCGAACCATCACAAACAACCACTGAACCATCACCGAACCATCACAAACAACCACTGAACCATCACCGAACCATCACAATCACTGAACCATCACTGATTAATCACCTAACCACCACCGAACCATCACAAACAACCACTGAACCATCACAATCACTGAACCATCACTGATTAATCACCTAACCACCACCGAACCATCACCAAACCATCACAAAAAAACACTGAACCATCACTGAACCATCACAATCACTGAACCATCAACAAACCATAAAAAACAATCACTGAATCATCACCAAACAATCACTGAATCAATCACAGAACTATCACTGGAACCATCACCAAACAATCACTGAATCATCACATAACTATCACCGACCCATCACTGAACAATGAGTGAACCAACCACCTAACCATCACTGACCATCAATTACTATTACAGAACAATTACCCGAACCATCACTGAACTATTCCAGAATAGCAACTGCTCCATCATCTAACAATCACTGAACCAACAACTAAACAATCGCAGAACAATCACAAAACTATCACTGACTCATCACAGAACGGTCACGACCATCACTATGAATACAGCTTCCTGAGTCTGTTTGAGAGAACAGCAGTGAAACATGGGAGCAATCTCAGTAAGCACAGATAAATACTCCCAAAAGAGCATGTTTTGTTAAAAAAGGCAAGTAAAATAAAACAGAACAACGGTGCAGATGAGCCAAGCACTCACCGTATCAAGGCGATGTTGACGGCATATTTAACACCAATCCCCTTCTCTCTGAATAACTCACTGGCTTGAGAATGCTGTCTATTTCCACTGAAAGGAACGGAAAGTTTTGGTTAGAAGCATGTGAGGCAATGCTTTTAGTTTTTAATCTGCTGATGGGCACCTGCTGATCTCTGCTCTGAACGTCACATCCTGACTGAAGGTGCTTTCTTTATCAATGCTGTAAGTGATCCAGAACACCGCCTTGAAAAGAAACACAGACTAGAGCGTGTAACGAAATAAGAGCGAGCACATTGAAGTATACCAAGAGGCAGATTGTGTCATTTTGAGGGCAAAGAAATGCACATGGTTCCTTATTTATTATTTTACTTTTTTCAAACAATATGTTTCTGTAGCAAATAAGCTGTATCCCTTCAAAAGGTTAATCGTCAATTAACATAAGTTGGGGAGGAGCTTGTCTGATAATTGACCATCCAATCATAAGGTCCTGTCTAACCATATTTCCAGTATATAAGACACGACCGACGGAACAACATTATGTTGTGCAAGCCATCCCTCCTTCCACCCCTTCGCCACTCAGGGCAATTAAGAGCAAGAGTTCAAGAGTGAACTCGTGAAATACTGTTTAAGGGAAACATTGTGGGTCCTGGGACAATTTGGGGAATGTAAATAGATACTTCAAGCGTAAAAATTATGCATCCTTTTAAATTTTAGAATAAACCGTACATCTGATGCATGTAAAGAGTAAAACAAAAAAAATATAATGCCTCCTGAGAAGTAATTTTTTTAAAACACATTTATAAATGATTATTCCTTAAAAAAAATGAGTTTTTTTTAAAGAATTTTACATTTTTAAATTTCAGAAGTTATAAATATTTAAGTTACAAATTTCAAATTCAATCTAAGAAGTTCAAATTCGAAAAAATAAATTAAAATTAATTATAATCTTTTTTAATTGCATATAATATTCAGGTTTATTACATGTCAGCTGTCAATCGTTCAAATCATCACAATTCAAATTCAGATTGTGTCAGCAGATCTCTTGCTCCATCGTTTCTCTCCCGTCAAGCGAGAAGAAACGGAATAAAAGGAGCGGAGATAGATCAGTGTCAGAAGCCCATTATTTTTGTTACTCTGTTTGTAATGTCACTAAGAGCGATGTTTTTCTTTTTTAATGTTTCTGTATCTGGATATGAACATATGGAATAAAAGGAGCGGTTGGGTTAGGGTTGGGGTTCGGGGTTTCAGGGTTGGGTTCAGGGTTAGGGTTGGGGTTCAGGGTTAGGGTTGGGGTTCAGGGTTAGGGTTGGGGTTCAGGGTTAGGGTTGGGGTTCAGGGTTAGGGTTAGGGTTAGGGTTAGGGTTAGGGTTAGGGTTAGGGTTAGGGTTAGGGTTAGGGTTAGGGTTAGGGTTGGGGTTGGGGTTAGGGTTGGGGTTAGGGTTAGGGTTAGGGTTAGGGTTAGGGTTAGGGTTAGGGTTAGGGTTAGGGTTAGGGTTAGGGTTAGGGTTAGGGTTAGGGTTAGGGTTAGGGTTAGGGTTGGGGTTAGGGTTAGGGTTGGGGTTGGGGTTAGGGGGGGTTCAGGGTTAGGGTTGGGGTTCAGGGTTAGGGTTGGGGTTAGGGTTGGGGTTCAGGGTTAGGGTTGGGGTTCAGGGTTAGGGTTGGGGTTAGGGTTGGGGTTCAGGGTTAGGGTTGGGGTTGGGGTTAGGGTTGGGGTTCAGGGTTAGGGTTGGGGTTGGGGTTAGGGTTGGGGTTAGGGTTAGGGTTAGGGTTGGGGTTAGGGTTGGGGTTAGGGTTAGGGTTGGGGTTGGGGTTAGGGTTGGGGTTAGGGTTAGGGTTGGGGTTGGGGTTAGGGTTGGGGTTCAGGGTTAGGGTTGGGTTCAGGGTTAGGGTTAGGGTTGGGGTTAAGGGTTAGGGTTGGGGTTCAGGGTTAGGGTTGGGGTTAGGGTTGGGGTTCAGGGTTAGGGTTGGGGTTGGGGTTAGGGTTGGGGTTCAGGGTTAGGGTTGGGTTCGAGGTTAGGGTTCAGGGTTAGAGGAGAGGGTTCAGGGTTAGGGTTCGGGAGGGGCTAATGGAAAGGGAGTGGGGTACAGGGGCTAGGGAAGGGGTTCGGGATGGGAGTAGGGGGTTGGGTTAGGGATAGGTCAGGGTTGGGGTCAGGGTAGGAATTAGCTTGTGGGTAGTTCAGGGAACTTTTTGGGACACTGGCCGATCAACCTCGAGGCGGGGGTAGAGATCTCCGGCTTTGAAGCCCTACATTTTGCATGTGATAAAATGGGAGTGGTGGGTGAGGACCGTCCGGCCGAGAGTCCGATGTCAATGGTGTGAGGAAGGCCCTGCAGGACCCGAGGAAAGAACCTCCCACAGTGTCTCTGGAGTCTGCGTGGAGACGGACCGGCGTGTGGGGTAGGGGTGCCAACAAATATATCACGGCAAACCAAATAGAATCAATCTAAATCAAATCAAATAACAAGTACATAAAGTGCTAATTTGAAAATTCCCGGTTCTGCCTCTCCCGGACTTCTAAGAGATCCATGGGCCCAGATGGAACGCGGGTGCCGTGTGGTTCCCCGGGTCTCCCCTCCACCACGACATCCTAGAAATCATTTGGTATTAAAGCCATTTGGGGAGAGATAAACATGATCCAGATCCTCTCCCTCCTTTTGCGCTGCTCGGCCGACCAGGTGAGGCTCTCCTCCAGCATTCCGGGTTTGAAATATGATATTGAAACTAGTGAGAAATGATTGACCAGAGGGGTGTCGATGTGTTGGTGTCATATGGTGTACAGGTGTTGTTTGAGTCTGTGCTGTAAGGTGTATTGCGCTTCACCGATGTAATGTCTATCGTTGGGGTTGGGGTTAGGGTTAATAGACATCAGTGTCAGAAGGAACCTGAGCGTTGTTCTTGAGGATGGGTTTGCTGATGCGGCAGCTGGTGGCTCCAGACGACTCGCTCTCCTCGCTATCGAAGGAAACACACTCCACTCGACCCTGCTCAAACAGAGAAGCATCTCCTTCACTGCGAGGCCTCAAAACTGCAGCTCTGCAGACTTCCCGGACCTGACTTCACGGACCTGTTTGACGCCGATCCTCCGGTACGAGAGTCCGCTGGGGTACAGGAGCTTGAGGAGAGGGTTGTAGGAATTTTCTCCTCGGTTCTCTACGAACACTGTCACGTTGAGCTCCTGCATCCTCCCCACCTCGATGTTTGAGGCTCTGGAGCGGAACGAGAAAGAGCACGAAGTGGTTTAAGAGGAA
>UELW01000420.1:0-29624 GCA_900490495.1 Danionella dracula
CCATCAGAGCTGAAGGGAGCGATTAAGCAGAAGAATTCCCACAAACCTTCAGCGCAACATGTTTCTGGAGTCACCTGCCTCTGCCTCGCCCAAACAGTGAAAAACTCATGTTCTCAAAGTAAAACTCAAAGTAAAAATCTTATGAGAGGCTCGGTGTTCATTTCACTCTATTTAATCCTGTGTTGAGCGCGGTACTTACAGACTGTAATGTACAGCTACATACGACCACAGTTTCTCTCTTAGAAGAACGGCTTGGTCCCAGTTTTCAGGGAAACGAGGAGTGTTCAAATAACCCTTTTAAATAAATACTGCAGACTCGTTTAAAGCGCATCTTAGTGCTTTAGAAACCTGTGGTGTAACAAACAGCATCATGAACATCTGCCACAGAGGAGCAGCGAGAAGAGCTCGGATGCTCCTCAGGGAGTCTGCATCAAAAACCCTCACTTTCTCGTTCTTAATCATCGTAAATCGTGTCTGAAAGGTGCGTGGCGTTTGATCGGCGTCTTCAAATCCACCTCAAGATGTTCAGGAGGAGCCTGAGGACAAGCGTCGCTCTAATAGCTTGTCGCTGTAAGCTCTCGACCCTTTCTTGTTAACTCAGAGACGGCGAGTGAAAGGCTTCCACATGACTCCACAGGTCCGCTCGTGTCCTCACTTCAAAGTGACGTCGCTCCGGTTCTTCCAGCTCAGAATAGACACAATGAGCGCAGGTGCGGATCTTTTATGAGTCAGACGCACGCTGACAGGGCGGGATGAGCTAACGGAGGCAAACAGAGCACGTTCAGCTCCGATTGTCTGGAGAAACCTGAGGAAAGAGTTTCACCACAGACAGCAGAGAGGCTTCCTCGCTGGCTACGAGAAACAGAAGCGCTCCGTCGGTGACCGAGTTTACCAGCGACACAACGAGCCGGACGTCACTCGAAGGTTCCAGCTGGAAGAAAATGAGGCTCTGCGTTTGAGGAAATCATGTCTTCCTTCACAAAACATCCCTAGAAAATTGTGAAAATAGGCCAAAAGAGCTTATTTGGAGGATCAGAAATGATGAGATCAAAGCCTCAGCGCTGGAGAGTGGCTCTCCCCGATTAGCCCCGCCCTCTATTATGCGAAAATATGAAGTTTAATATAACCGAAAGACAGGAATAATTAAAAAGCATCCCCTCAGAGGGTTCATGAAGGTCCAAACTTGTTGTAAACGTTTTTCCCAGCTGTAAAGTTGGCCGTTTTTAACATGGGTGTCAATGAGAATCTGCTCACTTTGGACCGCAGCCTCGAGTGGTCATTGGAGGCGTTACAGGTCCGGTCACTTCCTGTGGAACCCCGTTGAAGGGTTTGGCCCGGATGGAGCGGGTCGTAGCTGTCTCTGAGCTGATTGTAAATTCCGGTTTTGGTACGCTTTGACTGATTAATAGTTTACTTCCTGATTCCTTCTATTGTTTTTTCGTTCTCCATTACGGTGAAAACTGCTTTCTCAGTGTTTTCAGCAAACAGCTGCTGATCTGCAGCTTTCAGCGCTTTACTAGATAATAAACAGGTGAGTCCTTTAAACTCATGGATGCCACCAGCCGTCTAAATGTTCTTTAAAGTTCCTTAATCAGCTCCATTATTTATTTAATGTAATGTATTTCTTTAGAACTCATGAGTTTACATTTTCATGGGTTACACAATTTTTTTTTCTCCAGAAATAGCAAAAACCTGACTTAAATTGCCTCGTCTGTGATGGGTTATTGATGATTGATTATTGGTGCAGGATCTGAAAGGGTTAAGTTTCCTGTTGCTGTTTCAATTATGTTAAAAAACACTGCAGCATTTTAAACGTTGAGAATCAACTGCTATCAAAGTTGAATAAAAGCATAACCCTTGAGATAGAAAACTAAAACAAAGTCAGCTCTGATTTGATTTTTAAACTATTTTACACTGAAATTTTTTTATTAAAAATTAAATGGCCTTTTCAGACATTTAATTGACCTCTTTTGTTCTTCTGATGTTCATTCCTTAATTGGGAAATCAAACCTTATAAATAAATTTCTTGGCTTTTTTTTTTAATCCTGGAGAACATGGCATCACTTCCAGCGCTCACTTCCGTCACTTCCAGCGCTCACTTCCGTCACTTCCAGCGCTCACTTCCAGCGCTCACTTCCATCACTTCCAGCGCTCACTTCCGTCACTTCCAGCGCTCACTTCCAGCGCTCACTTCCGTCACTTCCAGCGCTCACTTCCGTCACTTCCAGCGCTCACTTCCAGCGCTCACTTCCGTCACTTCCAGCGCTCACTTCCAGCGCTCACTTCCGTCACTTCCAGCGCTCACTTCCAGCGCTCACTTCCGTCACTTCCAGCGCTCACTTCCAGCTCTCACTTCCGTCACTTCCAGCGCTCACTTCCAGCGCTCACTTCCGTCACTTCCAGCGCTCACTTCCGTCACTTCCAGCGCTCACTTCCGTCACTTTCAGCGCTCACTTCCGTCACTTCCAGTGCTCACTTCCGTCACTTCCAGCGCTCACTTCCAGCGCTCACTTCCGTCACTTCCAGCGCTCACTTCCGTCACTTCCAGTGCTCACTTCCGTCACTTCCAGCGCTCACTTCCGTCACTTCCAGCGCTCACTTCCGTCACTTTCAGCGCTCACTTCCGTCACTTCCAGTGCTCACTTCCGTCACTTCCAGTGCTCACTTCCGTCACTTCCAGCGCTCACTTCCAGCACTCACTTCCGTCACTTCCAGCGCTCACTTCCGTCACTTCCAGTGCTCACTTCCGTCACTTCCAGTGCTCACTTCCAGCACTCACTTCCGTCACTTCCAGCGCTCACTTCCGTCACTTCCAGTGCTCACTTCCGTCACTTCCAGCGCTCACTTCCAGCGCTCACTTCCGTCACTTCCAGCGCTCACTTCCGTCACTTCCAGTGCTCACTTCCGTCACTTCCAGTGCTCACTTCCGTCACTTCCAGCGCTCACTTCCAGCACTCACTTCCGTCACTTCCAGCGCTCACTTCCGTCACTTCCAGTGCTCACTTCCGTCACTTCCAGCGCTCACTTCCGTCACTTCCAGCGCTCACTTCCGTCACTTTCAGCGCTCACTTCCGTCACTTCCAGCGCTCACTTCCAGCGCTCACTTCCATCACTTCCAGCACTCACTTCCGTCACTTCCAGCGCTCACTTCCGTCACTTCCAGCGCTCACTTCTGTCACTTCCAGCGCTCACTTCTGTCACTTCCAGCGCTCACTTCCGTCACTTCCAGCGCTCACTTCCAGTGCTCACTTCCATCACTTCCAGCGCTCACTTCCGTCACTTCCAGCACTCGCTTCCGTCACTTCCAGCGCTCACTTCCGTCACTTCCAGCGCTCACTTCCGTCACTTCCACGCTCACTTCCGTCACTTCCAGCGCTCACTTCCGTCACTTCCAGCGCTCACTTCCGTCACTCACTTCCGTCACTTCCAGCACTCACTTCCGTCCCTTCCAGCACTCACTTCCGTCACTTCCAGCACTCACTTCCAGCGCTCACTTCCGTCACTTCCAGCGCTCACTTCCAGCACTCACTTCCGTCACTTCCAGCGCTCACTTCCGTCACTTCCAGCGCTCACTTCCGTCACTTCCAGCACTCACTTCCGTCACTTCCAGTGCTCACTTCCAGCGCTCACTTACATCACTTCCAGCGCTCACTTCCAGCGCTCACTTCCGTCACTTCCAGCGCTCACTTCCGTCACTTCCAGCGCTCACTTCCGTCACTTCCAGCGCTCACTTCCGTCACTTCCAGCGCTCACTTCCAGCGCTCACTTCCAGCACTCACTTCCAGCGCTCACTTCCAGCGCTCACTTCCAGCGCTCACTTCCGTCACTTCCAGCGCTCACTTCCAGCGCTCACTTCCGTCACTTCCAGCGCTCACTTCCGTCACTTCCAGCGCTCACTTCCGTCACTTCCAGCACTCACTTCCGTCACTTCCAGCGCTCACTTCCAGCGCTCACTTCCAGCGCTCACTTCCAGCGCTCACTTCCAGCGCTCACTTCCAGCGCTCACTTCCGTCACTTCCAGCGCTCACTTCCGTCACTTCCAGCGCTCACTTCCAGTGCTCACTTCCGTCACTTCCAGCGCTCACTTCCATCACTTCCAGCGCTCACTTCCGTCACTTCCAGCACTCACTTCCGTCACTTCCAGCACTCACTTCCGTCACTTCCACGCTCACTTCCGTCACTTCCAGTGCTCACTTCCGTCACTTCCAGCGCTCACTTCCGTCACTTCCAGCACTCACTTCCGTCACTTCCAGCACTCACTTCCGTCCCTTCCAGCACTCACTTCCGTCACTTCCAGCGCTCACTTCCAGCGCTCACTTCCGTCACTTCCAGCGCTCACTTTCAGCACTCACTTCCGTCACTTCCAGCGCTCACTTCCGTCACTTGCAGCGCTCACTTCCGTCACTTCCAGCGCTCACTTCCGTCACTTCCAGCGCTCACTTCCGTCACTTCCAGTGCTCACTTCCGTCACTTCCAGCACTCACTTCCAGCGCTCACTTCCGTCACTTCCAGCGCTCACTTCCGTCACTTCCAGCATTCACTTCCAGTGCTCACTTCCTTCACTTCCAGCGCTCACTTCCGTCACTTCCAGCGCTCACTTCCGTCACTTCCAGCACTCACTTCCGTCACTTCCAGCGCTCACTTCCGTCACTTCCAGCACTCACTTCCAGCGCTCACTTCCGTCACTTCCAGCGCTCCCTTCCAGCGCTCACTTCCGTCACTTCCAGCGCTCACTTCCGTCACTTCCAGCGCTCACTTCCGTCACTTCCAGCGCTCACTTCCGTCACTTCCAGCGCTCACTTCCAGCGCTCACTTCCAGCGCTCACTTCCAGCGCTCACTTCCAGCGCTCACTTCCAGCGCTCACTTCCAGTGCTCACTTCCGTCACTTCCAGCACTCACTTCTGTCACTTCCAGCGCTCACTTCCGTCACTTCCAGCGTACACTTCCAGCGCTCACTTCCATCGCTCACTTCCAGCGCTCACTTCTGTCACTTCCAGCGCTCACTTCTGTCACTTCCAGCGCTCACTTCCGTCACTTCCAGCGCTCACTTCCAGCGCTCACTTCCGTCACTTCCAGCGCTCACTTCCGTCACTTCCAGCGCTCACTTCCGTCACTTCCAGCGCTCACTTCCAGCGCTCACTTCCAGCGCTCACTTCCAGCGCTCACTTCCAGCGCTCACTTCCAGCGCTCACTTCCAGCGCTCACTTCCAGCGCTCACTTCCAGTGCTCACTTCCGTCACTTCCAGCGCTCACTTCCAGTGCTCACTTCCGTCACTTCCAGCGCTCACTTCCAGTGCTCACTTCCAGTGCTCACTTCCGTCACTTCCAGCGCTCACTTCCGTCACTTCCAGCGCTCACTTCCGTCACTTCCAGCACTCACTTCCGTCACTTCCAGCACTCACTTCCGTCACTTCCACGCTCACTTCCGTCACTTCCAGCGCTCACTTCCGTCACTTCCAGCGCTCACTTCCGTCACTTCCAGCGCTCACTTCCGTCACTTCCAGCACTCACTTCCGTCACTTCCAGCACTCACTTCCGTCCCTTCCAGCACTCACTTCCGTCACTTCCAGCGCTCACTTCCAGCGCTCACTTCCATCACTTCCAGCGCTCACTTTCAGCACTCACTTCCGTCACTTCCAGCGCTCACTTCCGTCACTTCCAGCGGTCACTTCCGTCACTTCCAGCGCTCACTTCCGTCACTTCCAGCGCTCACTTCCGTCACTTCCAGTGCTCACTTCCGTCACTTCCAGCACTCACTTCCAGCGCTCACTTCCGTCACTTCCAGCGCTCACTTCCGTCACTTCCAGCATTCACTTCCAGTGCTCACTTCCTTCACTTCCAGCGCTCACTTCCGTCACTTCCAGCGCTCACTTCCGTCACTTCCAGCACTCACTTCCGTCACTTCCAGCGCTCACTTCCGTCACTTCCAGCACTCACTTCCAGCGCTCACTTCCGTCACTTCCAGCGCTCACTTCCGTCACTTCCAGCGCTCACTTCCGTCACTTCCAGCGCTCACTTCCAGCGCTCACTTCCGTCACTTCCAGCGCTCACTTCCGTCACTTCCAGCGCTCACTTCCAGCGCTCACTTCCAGTGCTCACTTCCGTCACTTCCAGCACTCACTTCTGTCACTTCCAGCACTCACTTCCGTCACTTCCAGCGCTCACTTCCAGCGCTCACTTCCATCGCTCACTTCCAGCGCTCACTTCCGTCACTTCCAAGTCACCACGAGAGTGCTTTGCAGACGCTCAGCAGTCACAAAAGACTGATTTTAGCTCTGAAACCTCCTCTTCAGGTTCCACCTCTCTCTTGTCACTGCGTAAGCTCTCGCTCTGCTGCATTTCCATACCAACACACTGCTCCGATGTTTACAGAGTTAGTGAGGATCTGTTGACAATTTCCTCTTCAACAAATTGTATTTGGACAACAGTATATTTCCCCGTCGCCTTCCGAGGCCAAGGTCACTTTTATATTTTTATTAAAAATTAAATGGCCTTTTCAGACATTTAATTGACCTCTTTTGTTCTTCTGATGTTCATTCCTTAATTGGGAAATCAAACCTTATAAATAAATTTCTTGGCTTTTTTTTTTTTTAATCCTGGAGAACATGGCATCACTTCCAGCGCTCACTTTCAGCGCTCACTTCCGTCACTTCCAGCGCTCACTTCCAGCGCTCACTTCCGTCACTTCCAGCGCTCTCTTCCGTCACTTCCAGCGCTCACTTCCGTCACTTCCAGCGCTCACTTCCAGCGTTCACTTCCGTCACTTCCAGCGCTCACTTCCAGCGCTCACTTCCGTCACTTCCAAGTCGCCACGAGAGTGCTCTGCAGACGTTCAGCAGTCATAAAAGACTGATTTTAGCTCTGAAACCTCCTCTTCAGGTTCCACCTCTCTCTTGTCGCTGCGTAAGCTCTCGCTCTGCTGCATTTCCATACCAACACACTGCTCCGATGTTTACAGAGTTAGTGAGGATCTGTTGACAATTTCCTCTTCAACAAATTGTATTTGGACAACAGTATATTTCCCCGTCGCCTTCCGAGGCCAAGGTCACTTTTATATTTTTATTAAAAATTAAATGGCCTTTTCAGACATTTAATTGACCTCTTTTGTTCTTCTGATGTTCATTCCTTAATTGGGAAATCAAACCTTATAAATAAATTTCTTGGCTTTTTTTTTTTTTAATCCTGGAGAACATGGCATCACTTCCAGCGCTCACTTTCAGCGCTCACTTCCGTCACTTCCAGCGCTCACTTCCAGCGCTCACTTCCGTCACTTCCAGCGCTCTCTTCCGTCACTTCCAGCGCTCACTTCCGTCACTTCCAGCGCTCACTTCCAGCGTTCACTTCCGTCACTTCCAGCGCTCACTTCCAGCGCTCACTTCCGTCACTTCCAAGTCGCCACGAGAGTGCTCTGCAGACGTTCAGCAGTCATAAAAGACTGATTTTAGCTCTGAAACCTCCTCTTCAGGTTCCACCTCTCTCTTGTCGCTGCGTAAGCTCTCGCTCTGCTGCATTTCCATACCAACACACTGCTCCGATGTTTACAGAGTTAGTGAGGATCTGTTGACAATTTCCTCTTCAACAAATTGTATTTGGACAACAGTATATTTCCCCGTCGCCTTCCGAGGCCAAGGTCACTTTTATATTTTTATTAAAAATTAAATGGCCTTTTCAGACATTTAATTGACCTCTTTTGTTCTTCTGATGTTCATTCCTTAATTGGGAAATCAAACCTTATAAATAAATTTCTTGGCTTTTTTTTTTTTTAATCCTGGAGAACATGGCATCACTTCCAGCGCTCACTTTCAGCGCTCACTTCCGTCACTTCCAGCGCTCACTTCCGTCACTTCCAGCGCTCACTTCCGTCACTTCCAGCGCTCACTTCCGTCCCTTCCAGCGCTCACTTCCGTCCCTTCCAGCGCTCACTTCCAGCGCTCACTTCCAGCGCTCACTTCCGTCACTTCCAGCGCTCACTTCCGTCACTTCCAGCGCTCACTTCCGTCACTTCCAGCGCTCACTTCCGTCACTTCCAGCGCTCACTTCCGTCCCTTCCAGCGCTCACTTCCGTCCCTTCCAGCGCTCACTTCCGTCCCTTCCAGCGCTCACTTCCAGCGCTCACTTCCAGCGCTCACTTCCGTCACTTCCAGCGCTCACTTCCGTCACTTCCAGCGCTCACTTCCAGCGCTCACTTCCAGCGCTCACTTCCAGCGCTCACTTCCAGCGCTCACTTCCAGCGCTCACTTCCAGCTCTCACTTCCAGCGCTCACTTCCAGCGCTCACTTCCAGCGCTCACTTCCAGCGCTCACTTCCAGCGCTCACTTCCAGCGCTCACTTCCGTCACTTCCAACGCTCACTTCCGTCACTTCCAGTGCTCACTTCCGTCACTTCCAGTGCTCACTTCCGTCACTTCCAGTGCTCACTTCGTCACTTCCAGTGCTCACTTCGTCACTTCCAGCGCTCACTTCCAGCGCTCACTTCCGTCACTTCCAGCGCTCACTTCCGCCACTTCCAGCGCTCACTTCCATCACTTCCAGCGCTCACTTCCAGCGCTCACTTCCGTCACTTCCAGCGCTCACTTCCGTCACTTCCAGCGCTCACTTCCGTCACTTCCAGCGCTCACTTCCAGCGCTCACTTCCGTCACTTCCAGCGCTCACTTCCAGCGCTCACTTCCGTCACTTCCAGCGCTCACTTCCAGCGCTCACTTCCGTCACTTCCAGCGCTCACTTCCAGCGCTCACTTCCGTCACTTCCAGCGCTCTCTTCCGTCACTTCCAGCGCTCACTTCCGTCACTTCCAGCGCTCACTTCCAGCGTTCACTTCCGTCACTTCCAGCGCTCACTTCCAGCGCTCACTTCCAGCGCTCACTTCCGTCACTTCCAAGTCGCCACGAGAGTGCTCTGCAGACGTTCAGCAGTCATAAAAGACTGATTTTAGCTCTGAAACCTCCTCTTCAGGTTCCACCTCTCTCTTGTCGCTGCGTAAGCTCTCGCTCTGCTGCATTTCCATACCAACACACTGCTCCGATGTTTACAGAGTTAGTGAGGATCTGTTGACAATTTCCTCTTCAACAAATTGTATTTGGACAACAGTATATTTCCCCGTCGCCTTCCGAGGCCAAGGTCACTTTTATATTTTTATTAAAAATTAAATGGCCTTTTCAGACATTTAATTGACCTCTTTTGTTCTTCTGATGTTCATTCCTTAATTGGGAAATCAAACCTTATAAATAAATTTCTTGGCTTTTTTTTTTTAATCCTGGAGAACATGGCATCACTTCCAGCGCTCACTTCCAGCGCTCACTTCCGTCACTTCCAGCGCTCACTTCCGTCACTTCCAGCGCTCACTTCCAGCGCTCACTTCCGTCACTTCCAGCGCTCACTTCCAGCGCTCACTTCCGTCACTTCCAGCGCTCACTTCCAGCGCTCACTTTCGTCACTTCCAGCGCTCACTTCCAGCGCTCACTTCCAGCGCTCACTTCCGTCACTTCCAGCGCTCACTTCCAGCACTCACTTCCGTCACTTCCAGCGCTCACTTCCGTCACTTCCAGCGCTCACTTCCAGCGCTCACTTCCGTCACTTCCAGCGCTCACTTCCAGCGCTCACTTCCGTCACTTCCAGCGCTCACTTCCAGCGCTCACTTCCGTCACTTCCAGCGCTCACTTCCAGCGCTCACTTCCAGCGCTCACTTCCGTCACTTCCAGCGCTCACTTCCAGCGCTCACTTCCGTCACTTCCAGCGCTCACTTCCAGCGCTCACTTCCAGCGCTCACTTCCGTCACTTCCAGCGCTCACTTCCAGCGCTCACTTCCAGCGCTCACTTCCGTCACTTCCAAGTCGCCACGAGAGTGCTCTGCAGACGTTCAGCAGTCATAAAAGACTGATTTTAGCTCTGAAACCTCCTCTTCAGGTTCCACCTCTCTCTTGTCACTGCGTAAGCTCTCGCTCTGCTGCATTTCCATACCAACACACTGCTCCGATGTTTACAGAGTTAGTGAGGATCTGTTGACAATTTCCTCTTCAACAAATTGTATTTGGACAACAGTATATTTCCCCGTCGCCTTCCGAGGCCAAGGTCACTTTTATATTGGTCTGAAATCATAAACGACTCTCGAGATAAACAGAGTGTTTACCCTCCTCGTGTGAGCCGCAGATATGTAGATGCAGCCGCACTCTTTCATCAAATTTGCATTTAGCCTCTTGAGCAAACACTGCAGGGCTCCCGCTCAAACAACTTTAATGATGCCTGGCCCTTTAAGAGCCATTTCGGGATCAGAAAGAGAGGAGCAATTTAGATTGGAAAGAATGGAGAGAAGCAGCCGAGGGAGCGGCCCAGCAGCTGATGGTAATTGGATCAAACTTGCAGAGAATTGAATGGGTTTGGATCTCTCTCTCTCTCTCTCTCTCTCTCTCTCTCTCTCTCTCTCTCCCTCTCCATTTATCTTCTGTCTTTTATCTGGGGCGAGCAGACCTTTCCATGGAGGCGTCGTGGCTCCGTTAATCAAACAAGTTTTTAATAAGAGGGACGAGCGCTCCACAGCTTCTCTCACTCGCTGGGAACCCAGGGATGAATATCAAATAAGAGAGAGAGAGAGAGAGAAGGGAAAAAGAAAGAGAGAGAGGAAAAATTAACTGAGATGGGGAGGGCGGGAAGAAGGAGAGAGTGAGAGAAAAAAGAAAAAGACAGAGAGAGAGGAAAAAGAAAATAGTAAATTGTGGAGGGAGAAGAGAGAAAGAGAGGGGATCTCTTCCTCGTTGTTCTCCTCATTGTTTTCCTCGTTGTTTTCCTCGTTGTTCTCCTCATTGTTCTCCTCGTTGTTCTTCTCGTTGTTCTCCTCGTTGTTCTCCTCGTTGTTCTTCTCGTTGTTCTCCTCGTTGTTCTCCTCGTTGTTCTTCTCGTTGTTCTTCTCGTTGTTCTCCTCGTTGTTCCCTCGTTGTTCTTCTCGTTGTTCTTCTCGTTGTTCTTGTTGTTCTCCTCTTTGTTCTCCTCGTTGTTCTCCTCGTTGTTCTTCTCGTTGTTCTCCTCGTTGTTCTCCTCGTTGTTCTTCTCGTTGTTCTTCTCGTTGTTCTTGTTGTTCTCCTCTTTGTTCTTCTCGTTGTTCTTGTTGTTTTTCTCTTTGTTCTCCTCTTTGTTCTTCTCGTTGTTCTCCTCGTTGTTCTTCTCGTTGTTCTTGTTGGTCTCCTCTTTGTTCTTCTCGTTGTTCTCCTCGTTGTTCTTCTCGTTGTTCTCCTCGTTGTTCTTCTCGTTGTTCTTCTCGTTGTTCTTGTTGTTCTCCTCTTTGTTCTTCTCGTTGTTCTCCTCGTTGTTCTTCTCGTTGTTCTTGTTGTTCTTCTCTTTGTTCTCCTCGTTGTTCTTCTCGTTGTTCTTGTTGTTCTCCTCTTTGTTCTTCTCGTTGTTCTCCTCGTTGTTCTTCTCGTTGTTCTCCTCGTTGTTCTTCTCGTTGTTCTTGTTGGTCTCCTCTTTGTTCTTCTCGTTGTTCTCCTCATTGTTCTTCTCGTTGTTCTCCTCATTGTTCTTCTCGTTGTTCTCCTCGTTGTTCTTCTCGTTGTTCTCCTCGTTGTTGTTCTCGTTGTTCTCCTTGTTGTTCTCCGGCGCGGGTTCCTGTCGTGAGGTCGTAGCGTTTGGCTCTCATCAGTGGTTCTCCTGAGATGAACCCGATCCGTTATGGCAGAGCTGAACTCTTCCGTCACTCGGACAGATGTGTGGCGTGTCGTTGGCGGCCGCGGTTCCCGATCGAGACTTGTTCACGCGTGTTACTTCACATCGAATAGACGTGGTCCGGCCTTCAGCCTATTTCAGGATATTACAGATATTGTTGAATACTGTTAAAGGTTTCTAGCCAGATGTTGGGGAAAGGTCAGATGAGGACATCAGTGAGGTTGTCTGATGTTCAGAGGGGGCGCTAGTGAGTTAAGGTCGGATCACATTGGGGCGAATTACATTCGCTGGTGTTTTTGCATTCCTGAACAGCGGGGGGCCGTTTGCTCAGGTGGAGGGAAATGGAGATGTAATGGAACTCCTTGCTGTGTGATGGCGCCAGGGAGCAAGAAAAGTCTCCGACCACAGGGTGGCGCTTCAGAGCTAAAGGGCTTCCAACGCACGCGATTACTTCACAATCTGGGAACCAAACAATAGAGGGCTGTGGTAGAGTTCCAGAAAGCAAATATGCGGCGAAATGTTGTCTGAACTTCTACGCAGCAGCTCTGGGCTCCTGTGCAGCAGCTAAGAACATGGACAGCAGTTGAGGCAGAACTCTACAGTTCAGACTGCGTCAAAGATGTTTAAAAGACGAAGAAACGCGCTTCACGTTGAACCGAGGGAGGATGGAGCAGCTCGTCCCGGCGCCAGAGACTCCAGCTGATGATAGGCGCGCAGAACTTTGAGCGGAGAAAACGTTTTCCAACAAAAAACTTTCTTCTACATTAGCTGAGAACTGTTTTACTTTATGATGAATACAATGTTTCGTACAATATTTAAATAGTGATTACTTAAAAGGAATTTCACAGCAATTAAACTACAGAACGCTTGCTGAACCGAACCTGAAAATAACAAATAAAACAGAATAAAGCGATACGAGTGGACAAGGCTTCGGCTGCTTCTCAGTGAACCACGCACGACTTCTCTCCGAGGTTTGAGATGTTGGTGAGAATGCGGTTCTCAACACAAAGTGCTCACCGGATGGAAGCCGCTGGTCCTGGAGAGACGCACATCTGCTGCGGCGCTGGGACCTCAGCAGGCTCCAAGCAAACGTGGAGATGAAACGCACAAAAGAGCAGTTTGTGATGTTGTGTGTGTGTGTGTGTTGGGTGTGTGTGTGTGGTTGGGTGGACGCAGGGACAGACGGGGGGCTCGGGGGTGGCTCCCTCGCCGGACTGCGCGCATAAAGAGCGCAGCGCTGAGGGCCTTTGCTAAGGAACCGAGGGCCAGCGGTTTGGAATGCGGCGATGGAGCGGGACTCGCTCTGTTTTTGCTGCTCGGCGGAAGATAAACGTACGATTATTCAGAAAGCGCACTGAAGGTGAAGCCTTGTTTGTCGTAGAGATTGTTTTTTCCTCTCCTCGTGCGTCTGTCAAATTGCTATCTAATGGTAGCAGGCCGGGCGAGCCGCTCTCCCTCTCTCTCTCCCCTCTCGCTCGCCCCTCTCGCTCGCCCGCCTGCCATTCACGCAGCCGGGGGATGCCACACACATGCTGTTTGTTCTCCGTGAGCAAACAGATTGTAAACTGGCTGATAATTTTTGTACTGACAATGTCATTTACGGCTGTCAGGCTTTTGTCTGCCGTGTTTGCTTTATTCAAATATGAAGCGGCGCACCTCCCCTCCGCTGCTCTCGTCTGCATTAAAATCACATCAGTTCTCCGCCGCTCCTTCTTATCTCGGATTCATTGGAGGCAATCACTTGCTTGAATGCTCTGGGGTTTCCATGGAGCCCCGAGGTCCTGCGCGGACCGCGGCGGGATTAGAGAGCGAGAGCTTTAAGTCCTGAAGTACACAGTCGCTTTGTTGCGCCTGCCTTTGATATCGACTCCACAGAATCGTGCTTTTAGGCTTCGATTCAGAGAGCATTAGGCTGTTAGTGGAGAGGAGGCTCGATGGTGATCCCTCTCAAACTGGTTTCTCAGCTCTTCAGCGCCGGATGCGGCAGGAACCCGAGATCAGCGATCTCTACTCAGGATGAGAAGAACCTCTCAGCTGTTGCTGGAGAACGTCCGGTTCTGGATCACGTGGGTTTTCCAAAATAAAAGTGTGAAAGTCATCCTTTATCGACGTCCTGTTAGGCTTCCCTCGACCCTGAAACTCTTCTTTTTACGTTTTCTACCATATAATCATGTGTTTTCTGGTGCTGGTTTTTTTCTTGAATGGGAAGAGATATAATCATTTTTTCAAAATAAGCACTTCAGCCCGCATGTTTTTATCTACGCACCTGACTTTGGTTTAGTTTGTTCTGCTCTGCGTCAAAATGTAGAATAGTGTTCAATAAAGCCTTTTAAAAGTGCGTAGCATTCATAAAATATAGATCGAAACAGAAATGTCTCGTTCAGTTCAGTTTACTTAAAAAAAAAAACTTTGAAACTGATTGTCTTATTTATTCAAAGAAAATGTAAGTAAGTTTAATATTTATCTACAGGTCCATTAAAAGAAGTATTTTTGAGTATATTTGCTGCTAAACAATCATTAATATAAGCGCGCTCAAGGAGATGTGCTAAAACAGTTTTATTAGCGCTTTCAAACGTTTTATCACTGCTGAACTATTTGAAGTAAAATGAAGTAAACGTGATCGTGTTTCTGCAGTAAAAACTCTTTAGAGCGCCGCGAACGTTCGCTCTTACGATCTTCCTTTTTCTCTTGCGCATTTTTACATTCAGGTTTTTTCTCTTCAGTAAATTTAAAACAAGCAAAAATTGAGTTACAATGTTAAGTAAAACCTATGTTTACTTGAATTTTACTCATCTGATGTATTTCAAATATTAGCTAAAAACTATTTGACTTTTTCTTTGAATGAAACGTGTTTTATGGAGTGGTAATTATTGAAATATATTTGTTAAATTCATCACCTTATAATTATAAGTGAAAGTAGATTGTGACAATATTCTTGATCGTATATTTGATTAAAACATCTTGAATATCGTGCTCTTACAGAGAATTATTTAATGCTGAAGAAAACGTTTTAAAAGCTTAATCGCCTTCAAACATAAAAGTGTACGATAAAATCAAATAGTTTAATAAAATAAGAATAATAAAATAATAATACTTTACTAGAGAAAAGAGTTGAGTTTACCTAAAAAAGTTAAGTATTGGTAAAATGTTTGAATACACATTTGGAAATACTAATAAAGCTTAAGTACATTTATTGAATTTTGTTATTAATTCATTAATGCATTCATAACTATTATTTATCAGTAAATTTACTCAAAATATAATCTTAAATTGACATGTAGATAATTATTACACATACTTATATTTTCTCCCAAAGTTTGCGTTGAATAAATAAGGTGCTTCGTTTTCTGAGGAAGTGAAGAAACAAGACGAAGCTGAGCGTAACCTGCAAGAACAAAAAGCATTAATAAATAGCTAAACGTGTAAAACCAAATCTGAATTTGATGATAAAACAAGAAAAATGGCAAAACTTTGAAATGCTGCAGAAATATAGCAATATTATATAGCAATATTGCAGATAATCGATAACGAACAGAACTCATAAACTCTTTAACTCCTCTTTGATTTTTGCTCACACAAAATACTTTTGTTCACACGAGAAGAACGTTTAATTCATAAAACGCTGCTCTTGCGCATGCAAACGTTAAAATAGCCAAAACCAAGCGCCGCATTTGTGTGTTTAGTGGTTGAAGAGATATTTTCATTACGAAGTGGGTGTGGCTTAACAAACATGTGCAAAATAGCTAAAGTCCTGTTAAAGTCTCCTCTCCTGATTGGCTCTCGCACCTGGAGCCCTCGCTCGGGGCCCCGCTCCAGATGTTAGCTGGAGCATGCGATGCTTATTTTTCAAGCTTTAATCATTTTTCAGCTTCAGAATGTAGCAGCAATCCTGAGATCAGCTTCAGCTCGGCGGAGACTAAGCCTCACCTGAGCTTCGGCTTCGTTTTTGAGTTGAAGCCACTCAAATCTGGGGCCGGCCCACGTCTGGCTCGGTTCGGGCAGGATCCGGCTGCAGCTATGGCAGTGCTGGTGGTATGTGACTCTGGTGCCCCGATGGCACCTCTTTCAGGGACAATGAGCGCTCCGGGTGCCGCTCCGGGGCCTCCAGCACGTCCTCTTTTGTTCGGCGGAGGTCGGGGTTATTGACGAGCGAAGCGTCTGCAGATGTTACTGTGCCTTTCTTCCTTTCTTCAGCTCCGTCTCTCTCGCCGCTGCCAGGACATTAGCTCGGGCCGCTGGGTGAAAGAGGGGACCGCCGGCGGCCCCTGGACCGCCTCTTTCTCTCCGCTCCGTCGCCAGCCCAAAGTAGAAAATAAGCAGGCTGCAGTTAATGGATTCATCTTCGGGGTTCGCAGGAAGGCTCTCTCTTTGTTCCTGCAGCGGAATGATCTCCATCCATTCTGCTGGCTTTGTTGAACGTGACAAGCGCTTGTCCTCCGCTGCCGAAGCGCGCATTCCTGAGGCCTCCTCACCCGTCCTGATGGCGCGTTGTTGCTGCTCTCTCTGACAGACGTGTGTGTATTAAACCGGCATCACTCATTTTTAAATGTTTACAGAAGTTCAGAGATTCAGTTCAGAGATGGATCTCAGCTAGTGAAGTAAAACGGTTTCCGTGCGGTCATGTGATGAATGATGTCATCATCTAGCATCTTCAGACGGAGGCGGAGCCAGTGTTGCGGGTTCTGTGAGCCGCGTCACTACTTTTATCAGCACGCAGAATGCACAATTTAAGGAAGAATTTGGTTGAAGCTTTGGTGAGGGTTTGCGGCTGCATCAACCAATCAGAAGCTTGGTAGAGCAGCCAGGTGCGGAGGAACGCGGGATGATGGATTTCAGCAGAAAGAAAAGCGTTCAGAAACATTCCTCGCGTTTACACAATCCTGAGCGGAACACGGTTTTAAAACCTAATCATTTAAGGCTCAAAGTTATCGTTTTACCAAACGATTTACAGGAAAGAGAAGTTTGATACCATTTTTTTTACTGTACATTATTGTTTACTTAAAGATCTAACAAAACATAAACATCTAAGTCTTAAAAAATAAATAAATTAATAATAATAGCAAATAAAAGGTTCTTGTAGACACATTTAAAGCAGCTTTTCGTGTGAGATTTAAAGGCTCAGTTTTATTCTTTACCGCGCCGAGACGACTCTTTCATCTCGTGTTTCACTGCTTCATTAGGAATAAAGCATTTATTATTATATATATAATTATTATCTGAGAGTTTAATCATCTGTTATTAACTCGCTCTGAATAAACTCTATAATCAGTGAATATCGATAATTATCAGGATACTATCAAATCTTTACTTCTGGTAAAAATAAAAGCAGACTTTTTGCTCTGGAGTGAAAGAACTTGATCGTCAGCTGAGGATTTTAATCTCTTTTTATTGTCAAAACAGTGCAAACATTTCCCAAACACTTTATGGTAATATTATTGAATATTAAAATCATGATTATATATATATAGTCAGAGTAGTTATTTTTTAATGAGGGGAAATTCCTTCTTTTATTTGATTTAGAGTCAGTTTCAAGAGAAATTGTTAATACAAATGTATTCAGAACTTGTAAAAATAGCACAAATATCAGACGTCGAGAACATTATTTATTTGTTTTTAGTGATTACCAATTATTTGTTGCACTAATTATATCTGTTCTTATAAAAAGAGTTCATGATATTCATAAAATTTTTAAACAGTTTATTAAAGCCCTGTTTCCACTCGTAGCTCAGGGTTCCTCTGAGGATCTTCTCCTGATGTTCTGAGCTCCTGATCTTCAGAGCTGAGTCTGAGCTGGAGAGAGAGGAACTCGCTCGTGTCTCTGATCAACTCTGACTTGCAGAAAATAAATAAAAGTGCTGCAGTTTTAATCTCGGAGCCTGAAACGTGAGTGTGTGTGTTTCCTCACGCATCTCTGCAGCGCATAAAAACACGGAGAACGCATCCGGAAGAGCCGTTAGAAACCAGCTGATAATGAATAGAGATGATAATTATGGTTTTGAATTGTTGCTCGGCCCTAGTGAACAATTTAATTTACAAGGGATTAACTAATCCTCAATAAAGCTTGACATTAATGTTACTAAGTATATTATATAGATGCCTAAAAACCAAGAATAAAGCCTTTGAAGTTATAAACTGTGTACAAATGTGTATTAACATAGCAAGAATGCTTTATAACTAATTGCTAATGCCTAGTAAATGATTCGTGGTGTGTAGGTAAATAAAGATGTTTGGGGGTTCGTGGCTGTGTGGAATAAAGGATCCTCGTGGTCCAGCTCACAGTCCTCCGCTCCAGCAGCTCCAGAAGATCTCAGCCAGCGTCAGTCGATCATCTCCCTCTTTAATGCATTTCCAGCGCTTTCTAAACTTTGGCCGGTAAACAAGAGTGACCTCCGCTGGCATTCCGTCCGCCGCAGCTTCTAAACAATCAATCAGCATTTGCAACTTGATATTTACCGTCTTGTTTGGGTCTGGGACGCGTCGGCGAGGAGCGCAGCGCCGCGGTCTCTCCAGGATCAGGAGTTTAGAGACTCCGTCTGAGAGAGAACCCTCGGAGCGCGGAGCTCAGACAGATATTAGCTATTAGCTCAGCACCCACATACAGGTGGATTTATCCGAACAATAGCATTCACGGTACAAACGTGGACGACTGCAAACCTTTGTTTTTCTTTGAAAGGTACAAAATCAGTGCTTAAAAGGAACATAATTGTGCCTTTAATACGCTTAAGGTACAATACGCAGCTATTTACTCATGACAGCCTTTTTATTTCACAAACAAAAATCTATTTTTAGAGAAAATGGGTAAATTCTTTGTATAAATAATAACTATCTTCATAGCTTGAAATCATTTAGAGGCATAAAAGGTACCAATATTGAGAGGTTCAGTGAAATGAGGCGTAAAGATGGCGCAGTGGTGGAGTTTATAGTTCTGTAACTGGAAGGTTGGTGGTTCGATCCCCGCTAGGTTCGTTCTGCCGTTCTGGCCCTGAGCGAGCCACTCCACCTGCATTGCTCTGTGTGGAGGAGTGAGACTGGTGGAGGGCAGGAGGCTGTAGGCTCGGATCGGCAGCCACGTTCTGTCAGACTGCTGCAGGGCAGCTGAGGCCTACCAAGGTAGCTTATCACCAGCAGAGAGTGAATGTGGGGTGAATGAAGAATGCTCTGATCATCGTAGAGCGTCTTTGAGTGTGTAGAGAGGCAGCAGGTACGATCCTGTTCTTTGGTTTCTCAGTGTGGAGAGACACTGCGGTTGCTTTTGAACATCTGGTCGTCATCTTCTCTCGCATGAATCACAGCTCGGCATGATTTGGAAAACAGAATTGAGCAAGTGGTGGTGTACCGAGCGCTCCGCAGGAAGGTGGCGCACAGGGGCTCCGCGTCGCTTAAAGGGCCAGACTCAGAAACAGCCCCCGGCGCTCCTCCGGTGTACTGAAGCACCTGAGAAACAATCACAGCTTGTGAGCAGAAAAGAAAGCATCGAACCCTCTTCAGAGCAGCCGTCTGTAGAGCGAGCGCTCCAGCACAAACACAACGCGGCCGTGTCCCGTCCTGTCCGCCTCATCCCTGGCTTTCTCAAGCAGCAACAGATCGAGGCAGGCAGCACAAAGCTCCTCGGGGTCCTGTCGGAGCCTGTCGGGAGCCGGCTCGCTGTATGAGAGCGGGATTACGCTCAAATACCAGCGCTGGCGCAACAAAGAGCGCTGATGAGAGCAAATTAGGCTCTGGGCTTTGAGAGAGGCGCGGGAGGACGTGGGACTGCGGCGCTGCGAAGCCGGTGGTCCTCGCTCCCGGAGCTCTGATACGAGAGATCACTCTCAGAGTTAAATATTCTTATTTATTTGTTGTTTTCCTTGATTAACTATTAAAGGAGCGCACTGTGAGATACTTTGAAATAGATAGGAGTTCTGCTATTCTTTCAACGTAGTGTTGTAAGAGAAAATAACTTAGAAAAGGCAAATAAAGTTTTTTTAGGGAGAATTTTAACATCCATCCATTTCCTTTTCGGCTTAGTTTCTTTATCAGGGGTCGCCACACGGGAATGAACCGCCAACTTACCCCGCATGTGTTCTACGCCTTCCAGAAACATCCACACACACTCGTTCACTCACTCTCATAAACTACAGACAATCTAGCGTCCTTCGTTCACCTGCACCGCATCTGTGTGGGAAACCAGTGCTCCCGGTTTAGGGTTAGAGTTGGGGGTCAGGGTTCAGGGTTTAGGGTCAGGTTCTTGCTGTGAGGAGATCTTGGCTTCACCGTGACGCCTGGTATTTTGAAATATTACTTTTTAAAAATAACTTTCCCTGATTTCACTCATTATGAGGGCTTTAAACTGAAACGGAAAACACAGGAACATGAATTCAGCTCTGAACAGCCGATCTGTAAGAAAAAAGTACATAATTAGATAATTACATTCAAATTGTTTTTATAATCTTGTAAATATTCCTTCATTTTCTCTCTGAAGTGTGTTTGTTAGTTGTTTGTATTAAAGTAAATCCACTCTGTTTATTACTTTTCTACGAATCCACACTCTGGAGTTATCGCAGGCTTAAATATTTGATTCCAAAAAGTGTTAAAATAACACAAAAGCAGCTAACTTTATTCTTCTTTTATACAAAGTTATTCACATGGAATATGAAATGAATATTCGAGAACGCTGCAGAAGAAAAGGAGCGCTAGCTCTTTCTGTCATCGAGATCAGGAAGCTCTGACGTCTAAGTTCTTCACTTTGATTAATTACTCAAAGCTCCTTCATGTTCATTCATTCATTCATCTTCATGTCGGCTTTCTTCCCTTTCGGGGTCTCCACAGCGGAATGAACCGCCAACTCTCTGGCATATGTTTTACGCAGCGGATGCCCTTCCAGCTGCAACCCATCGCTGGGAAACATTCACACACACATTCACACTTTAACACTATGGGCAATCGTTCTTATTCAATTCTCTTATTCCGCATGTCTCTGGACTCGTGGAGGAAACCGGAGCACCCGGAGTAAACCCACGCGATCACGAGGAGAACATGAGAACTCCACACAGAGATACCAACTGACCCAGCCGAGGCTCGAACCAGAGACCTTCTTGCTGTGAGACGACCGTGCTACCCACTGCGCCACCGTGACGCATCTCCTTCATGTTCCTTTCATTAAATACAACCTTTCAAAGCTATTCTTTTTTAATTCTATCATGCGTATAAGAAAGGCTCTTTTTTCTGGCTTCTCTCGAGGCGTATAATAATCGTTTTTAAGTCCTTGTTTGGCCTGACTGAGATCCTGAGATCTCATTTTTGAGGCAGCTAAGAGCGATGAAAGCAGCTGGAAGCGAGCAGGAAGCAGTCTTTTCTTCACTGTTGAAGTCAAGACTCTCTTAGCGCCGAATGAGCTATAAATCCCTGTGTTCACCTAGAGACCGAGCAGAGCTGAAACTGTTGGAGACGATGGAAGCTGGGAGAGGCTTTCCTCTGTGGAGAGCACGGTGGATCTCCAGGCTCCTGTCCTCAAATGCTTCTCGTTCTCAAGGGCCCCTGCCAACGCCTCCGCGGTTGCTCCCTTCAGTTCGGATCAGTCTGAGACGGCTTCCGCGTCTCTCTGCTGCGCTAGCTTGCCACATCTCTCCGTCATCAGCTCACACGCTGCTCATTGTCTCCTCCGAGACTCCATTTTGATGGGATTAGCTGGAGCTGGGAGCGGTGTTATTCCAGATTTAGCTGCTAAACTTAGCTCGTATTGTAGCGCCGAGGGCCACCCAGGTTTCAGAGCTGGCAGGAAAACAGACACAAACGGGAGCTCTGCGAGTAATCTGCTCCAAACAGAGGAGAGCTGCTTCTGTGAGGGGCTTCGAGAAGGTCCCTCGCTTCTAACCTCTCGAGAGCTGCTTGGGTTGAGGGAGCTAAACCGGTTTCCTCAGCTCTTCAACCGGACACTAACATATTTTAAGAAATCTAACAGCGGTTACCACGAGAGGTGGCACCAAATGACCAAAAGTTTCTTTAGCTCCCAGTGCAGCCCTGAGTCAGGACACAGAGAAACTGGAGCCAGCTGTGGATCCGGGAGGAATACAACATAAACGTTTCTGATGTAACTAACTACATTCAACGAAAAGAAGCTGCTTTTCACTTCTTGCCCAGAGCTACAAAAGAGTGAGCACCTCTCGCAGACCTCTAAAGGGATCCTCTCCGGCTCTCCAGAGTCAATTAGCATTCAATGCTCTGCGCTAATCGCCCGATTGTGAGGAGAGAGTGTGCTGTCGGTGTCTGCGCCCGCCTCCATTGTGTCGCCTGCGGGCTCCAGAAGAGAAGGAGAGATAGAGAGAGGGAGCCCCGCTGTGAGGAGCGTCCCCCTCGGGCCGGCACCCCTCTGAGAGCCCATTGTACCCCATCCGGACCCCAGCGTGACTGATCTGCTCTCTTTCGCTGATTTCAGGATGATGATGTCGAGGCTTTGAGAGGATTGCTCAATCTGGCAACATGTGGCATTACTTGGTCCTGTTCTTTTGTAGCTCATCTTGTTACGCGCAGGAGGAGTTCTCAGCGATAGGATCGGGAGTTATCAGACCCCCTGCGGTGCTCCTGAGCTCCTTCTCAATAGTTCTGAATCACTGAAGGCTGCTTTGGAGCTTTATTAAGTGTTCGCAGCCCCCGCGATGATGATAATCTTCAATCTGACTATTCCCAACCAAGGCATGCAGTAAGAGAACACGAGGCTCAGCATTGCAGCCAGATTTAGAGTCTAATACGCAGCTTGCGCTCGTGTTTCTGTTTGTGTGCTCAAGCTCTCGTTCGGAGAGCCGGGAGGAGTGCGGAGGGGATCGAGGCGACCAATCTGGCAACAGAGAAATCCTTTTACACAGCTAGATTGCTAACATATAAACATATTCTGTTAAGTTTGTACAAGTAACATGAGAAAAAGCATACTTACACTAAAATTGAGTTTGTTTCCAAGACTCTTTACATCGATTGTGATGATTTTAAGTGAAACGTTTTTTTTCTTGCGAGCTGCATTTGAGGAAAAACAAAAAAAAAATTTTGTAATTTTTTTTTTGTACTTTTTTGTTCCAAACTCTCAGAATGTATCTCAAAGTTATTCCAGCGTAAACAGGAGGATTAACCTTGTTACCAGATTTATTGTTGCTCCAGATTCATCTCGTTCGCTCATCTCCAGGAGATCTGGAGCAGAACGTCCCTGGAATGTCTGTCTTTATCTTCATTGGATTAAAAAGCTCATCCTTTATTTTGTGATTTTGAAACTCTTTCACTCTTATTTTCTATTTCTTCTGTGTGACACGCACGCACAGAAGAGGAAACTACATCCCCCAGAATGCACTGCTAACAGACGTAAACACTGAAGCGCTGCTCTCGGACAAATATCTGATCAGAGCCAACTTTATTAGTGTTAAACAATATTAAGAGAGGGATTGAGATGGAAAAGAACACGCATTTGCGTGATCCGTGGGATCTGGCTCTTCAGACTGAGGTCTAAAATGTTTTGTCGAAATCAAGAGCTTGTATGAAAGATATCTGGGTCGGATTTGAAAAGAATCAGAATGGATCCTTTCAGATGACCAAAATCTATTTTTTTGCCCATATTTGACCTGTATCGGACCGATACAGTTCAAATATGGACAAAAAAATAGATTTTGGTCGTTTGGCCTGCAGTGACATTGGCTGAGGAGTGGAGGACTCTGGTGAGATGGATATCAAGCTGAGTATCTGGAGCGGTCTGCGACTCTCCTTCCGTAAAGTGATGCGTGTGGAGCCTCTGCCCCGGCGAGACCAGAGCTCTGCCTTCTTTAACCCTAATTCTGCCTTCTGAACACTTTCCCTCTGAGTACTCGTTTAGAATGTGGAGTGTAGTACCAAACATCACCTCAAGGGGAGCAAAAACAACACATTTCTCTCATAATGAGTACATTTTAGTGTTTTTATTTCATCGCAGGATCCGTTACGGAGCTCGTGATTTTTCTGAGCTGTTTAAAGGATTGGAGGATGGAGCTTCATCGCTGTTATCAGGAGTGCTCTGGAGGGAGCTCGCTGATCATCCGAGCTCTGATCAGCGTATTGAAGGCGCTCTGCAGATCGCTGGCGGATCAATACTTCCCCGGCTTGTGTTTACCTTGTCGAGCGCCTCTCTGTTTGAACATGTGACTCTGTAATAATGGCCGCCGGCAGAAGTAATAGCGCTGCAATATCTGCAGTTTGACCCCGCGTGGCTTTCCTTAATTGATCCGGAGATTAGCATCCGGCTCGTCAGCGGGAGCGTGATCTTCTGCAGGGCCTTTGAGATGAGACGAGGAAGAACCGCTGCTCTTACCGAAGAGGAGAACGAGCGCTGGGGTCATCGAAGAGAGAGGAAGCTGTTTTATTGTCCTCTAGACCCCCGGGGTTTCGTTTCATTTTTTACAGAAGAAAGATAGCGTTGGATGGGTTCAAATCAAGGGCTCTTGTGAGTTTCTGAGTTCTTTCTTGTTTTTGAAGGATTCACACTTTAAGACGAGAGACGCTGATCAACTCTTCCTCATGAAGGAAAGAAGGAAAGGAAGGCTACCAAATAGAGCGCTGCAGACGTGACCGAGCCTGTCCGTTACGGGTCAGCGGCGGAGCTTCTCACCTGACCGCGTGGAGTTGGGTCTCACAGAGCAGATCAGGACCTCAACATTCCGCCGTCCTGCTCCTGAAGCCCAGCTTAAACTCCTCCTGATAGAGCTCCGTCTCCCGCACCAGAGCAAAGCGTTTCTAACACAAGAAAACTCTTAGAAATACAGATGTTTGGAACACTATCAGATGTGCAGTTACTAATACGTGCAGTTAGAGATCTTTCTGCAGTGAAAAGGGCTATTTTGTCTCTGTTTTTCCAGTTTTTAGTAATAATAATAAAAAATGTAAAGGTTCCACTAAAAAGGAGTTCTGGATGAGATTAATTTTTTTAGACCATTTTGTTTAAAGCTATCTTTTGAGATGTTAAATATGCGAAACATCTGATGTCCAGCTCATTTAGAGTCAGAGCAGGAGAGAGTATCCCAAAAATGTACTTGAGTAAAAGTACTTGTGAAAAAATTTACTCCATTAAAGTAAAAGTAACTCCCAAATGATTTACTCGAGTGAAAGTGTAGAAACTAAAAGCACTCGAGCACTAAGTTACCAGGTTCTTCTGCAGAAGCGCGAGCTCTTACAGAGTGTTTCCTGTAGATCACTTTAGTTTGTTTAAATAATGTCGATCAAACTATAATCAAAGCTACATTACGACGGAGGATTCGCATCTCTACGATCAAAAAGGTTAACTCAAGTAAAAGTAAATGTACGCATTTTTAAAAGTACTCAAAAAGTACTAGTTACTCTACAGATGTACTCAAGTAAATGTAACTAGTTTCTACTCTTCTCTGCTCAAAGCTACACTTCTTTTAAGTGTTTGAAGTCTACAAATAACGCGAAGAGGAGGAACCACAGCCCTGCACAGATTAGCTTCAAACAACATTTAACTCACCTGATCTCACTCATTAAGGCCCTTTTTAATGATCTCAAGCCAAATTAGCGTGTGTGCTAACCACGGTGGCAACTAAAGTGTTTTTATGTTATTACGTTATTATATTATGATTAAAAATAATGAGGTGATTTTAAGGCGGTTGTTCAGGCTTGCTCAGATGTTTGAGGGTCATGTCCACGTTAGACCTTGTTTTCTGGAGAGAAAATGCAAATGAATGAAACAGGCTGGAGAGAATCAAGAAGCACTCCTGCATTACATGCAAATGTGCTTCTATTTCACAAAATAAAACCAACCAGTTGAGGTGTTCCCTGCGCATGAAGCTAAAGCAGCTTTAATAGGTGTAAAACTCTTGAGGGTCTGATCCGGCTCGGGGAGGGGGAGATGTTTACCCTCGATTGACCTCGAGAGAGCAGAGAATCTGCATTCTCTCCAGGAGTACATCCAGTCAGTTCCACCGCTTCAATAAAAAAAGAGCTGCAGCAAGGTTCCTGCGTCGAAACGCTGGCTGGTGATGTGCAGAGATCTTTTCTGCTGTACATTCTGTTACGCTGCAGTCAGCCTCAGCTTCAGTCCCGAAACAGAGAGGAGGACTCTGACCCGCTGTGCTTCGTTCTCAGCGTGGAGAGCGCGCTCGGGTCCTGGTGCTGGAGCGCCGCAGCAGCGCGTGTTTCCCGGAGCAGGAGGCGCTCCAGCCGCTGCAGCTAATTGTTATTGCGGCGGTGTTTGGCCCCGAGGCAGTCGATAGGAATCAGGGATCAGCGTCTCCCTCTCTGCCAGTGTCTTAGTTGTAATGCATCCCTCCACTAACAGGGATCAAGGTATTAGGGGAGGCGGTTATTTGTATTGATTTTATGTGCTGTCATGCCGCTCCTCAGCCGGCTCATATTTGTGGAAATTGCAAATTTCACCTCGGAAATGTCACCTGCGTTTAATCTGCAGCAGCGTGGTCAATACGGCGCGGTGGGCTCCATCGGAGGCGCGTTATTGCACCGGGGCCCGAGCTTGAGCTGTTGCCATGGCAGCAGCCTGACAGGAAGCGGGGGGAGGGGCCGGAGCGGAACTGCATCCAGGAGGAGATTCGTGCGCCTCGCTGCTATTTAACTTCCAGATTATTAACATTTATTCCGTTGGAAACTCTGTTTCGATGTTTATCATCCTCTGCTTGCAGCTGTGTGTTTATTGTAGACTCTCTTTCAACTGTGAAATCTCCAGGAAAGAGTGGCCCCTACGTGCGGCTCTGTGTTGCTCAGGGGCCAGCGTGTGCTGTCTCTGGCTCCTCCGTGCTGCTCAGGGGCCAGCGTGTGCTGTCTCTGGCTCCTCCGTGCTGCTCAGGGGCCAGCGTGTGCTGTCTCTGGCTCCTCCGTGCTGCTCAGGGGCCAGCGTGTGCTGTCTCTGGCTCCTCCGTGCTGCTCAGGGGCCAGCGTGTGCTGTTGACTCCTCCGTGGAGGCCTACCTCCGTGCTGCTCAGGGCCAGCGGTTGTGCTGTCTTGACTCCTCCGTGTGTCAGGGGCAGCGTGTGGTCTGACTCCTGCTGTCAGGGGCCAGCTGTGCTGTCTTGGCTCTCCGTGCTGCTCAGGGGCACAGCGTTTTGTGTCTCTGGCTCCTCGTGCCGTTAGGGGCCAGCGTGTGCTGTCTCTGACTCCTCCGTGCCGCTCAGGGGCCAGCGTGTGCTGTCTCTGGTTCCTCCGTGCCGCTCGGGCCAGCGTGTGCTGTCTCTGGCTCCTCCGTGCCATTAGGGGCCAGCGTGTGCTGTCTCTGGCTCCTCCGTGCTGCTCAGGGGCCAGCGTGTGCTGTCTCTGGCTCCTCCGTGCTGCTTAGGGGCCCACAGAGTTGTGCTGTCTCTGGCTCCTCCGTTGCCGTAGGGGCCAGCGTTGTCTGATGTACTCTGGATCCTCCGTGCCGCTCAGGGGCCAGCGGTTGCTTTCTCTGACTCCTCCGTGCCTGCTCAGGGCCAGCGCTGTGCTGGTATTCTGACTCCCGTGCTGCTCAGGGGCCAGCGTTGCTGTCTCTGCTCCTCCGTGCGTCTAGGGCCAGAGTGTGCTGTCTCTGGTCTCCGTGCTGTCAGGCAGAGCTGTGCGCTGGCATCAGTGCGCCGGGCAGGCGGTGCTGTCTATGACTCCTTACGTGTGCTCAGGGGCCAGCGGTGTGCTGTCTCGTGACTCGCTCGTGCTCTCAGGGGGGCAGCGTGTGCTGTCTCTGACTCCTCCCGTGCCTGAGTGGCGACGCTCGTTGTGCTGTCTCTGGCTCTCCGTGCGCTTGGGCCAGCGTGTGTGCTGTCTCTGGCTCCTCCGTGCTGACTCAGGGGAGCGTTGTGCTGTCTCTGCTCCTCCGTGCTGCTCAGGGGCCAGCGTTGTTGTGTGTCTCTGACTACTCCGTGCTGCTCAGGGGCCAGCGTGTGCTGTCTCTTGACTCCTCAGTGATGGTCAGGGCCAGCGTGTGCTGTCTCTGGCTCCTCCGTGCCGTTAGGGGCCAGCGTGTGCTGTCTCTGGCTCCTCCTGCGCTCAGGGGCCAGCGTGTGCTGTCTCTGGCTCCTCGTGATGCTCAGGGCAAGGTTGCTGTGCTTTGTCTCTGATCTCCGTGGTCAGGGCCAGCGTGTGCTGTCTCTGGTCTCCTAGCCTCAGGGCCGTGCTGTCTGCTGTCCTCCGTGCTGCTCAGGGGCCAGAGGAGCTGACTGGACGGCGCCGGTGTGGTAATGAACGGCAGCACGCCGGCTCTCAGCGAGGGGCTCGTTTCGGGTCCTCCCTCTCTTTTCAAGCCGGACATGTTTCCGGAAGCCCTTCTTTTCTCTCCTCTCCACCTCCTGCCATTGTTCCGGGGGTCCCAGGGGGCCCTTTATCTGAGGCCCCGCTCCGAACGGCTGTGTTATCTTATCCACGGTGTCATCTCTGGATCCTGAGCTCAATCCTGCGCAGGATTCTCCTCCGAGGGCCTCGCGCGTGCTCCTGCTAGCTCCCTCGTCACGAGCGGAGCTTCACATTCATATCTAGCTGAGTACATTTCAACACGTGCAAAATATACATACATATATATATATATATATATATATATATATATATATATATATATATATGGCTCATGGTTTTCCCTCAGTGGTTGTTCCTCCCGTAAGGGAATGAAGCGGTTCCTCTGTTTGTTGTACAAGTGTTGGTTACACAGAGCTAAAGTTGAAGTTGAGCAGATGATTTTGTTTTGAGAGAAAGCTGTTTGTTTGCTGAAGTGAAGGATTCGCTCGCGTGAGCTTTCCGCTAATTTTATAATTCCTGTTTTTATGGATTTCTCTTTTTAGTAACCTCTTTCTCTTTCTGTTGTGTTTTATTTGCTCAAACTCTTCTTATGTCATGGAATGCTTCTATTCATACTAAGATCAGAGGAATAAATGAGGAAAGATTTTGGACCACTTTAAAAGATAATTAAGAAAAGTTTAAACCCAGATTAAAGGCCTGAGAGCAAAACTACAAAATTACAGCCTTTTGGTTGATTTGTTTTATTTATTTTTTGTTTGATTTGTTTGGTTTTGGTTTGGTATTTTAGTTTTGTTTAGTTTTTTGTTTAATTTGTTTGGTTTTGGTTATGTTTTTTGTTTGGTTTGTTTTTTGTTTGTTTTGTTTATTTTTTGTTTGATTTGTTTTATTTTGGGTTTGGTTATTTTTTTTGTTTTGTTTATTTTTGTTGTTAATTGTGTTTTGTTTATTTTTATTTGGTTGTTTTGTTTATTGTTGTGTTGATTTCTTGTATTTGGTGTGGTAGTTTTTGTTTAGTTTTTTTTGTTTAATTTGTTTGGTTTTGTTTATTTTTTGTTTGGTTTGTTTTTGGTTTGTTTTGTTTATTTTTTGTTTGATTTGTTTTATTTTGGTTTGGTTTTTTTTTTTTTTTTTTTTTTTTTGTTTAATTTGTTTGGTTTTGTTTTTTGTTTGGTTTTGTTGTTGTTTTGTTTATTTTTTGTTTGATTTGTTTTTTTTTTGGTTTGGTTATTTTTTGTTTTGTTTAGTTTTTTTTGTTTAATTTGTTTGGTTTTGTTTATTTTTTGTTTGGTTTGTTTTTGGTTTGTTTTGTTTATTTTTTGTTTGATTTGTTTTATTTTGGTTTGGTTATTTTTTGTTTTGTTTAGTTTTTTTTGTTTAATTTGTTTGGTTTTGTTTATTTTTTGTTTGGTTTGTTTTTTGTTTTGTTTATTTTTTGTTTGATTTGTTTTATTTTGGTTTGGTTATTTTTTTTTTTTGTTTATTTTTTTTGTTTAATTTGTTTGGTTTTGTTTATTTTTGTTTGGTTTGTTTTGTTTATTTTTTGTTTGATTTGTTTTATTTTGGTTTGATTATTTTTTGTTTTGTTTAGTTTTTTTTTTGTTTTAATTTGTTTGGTATTGTTTATTTTTTGTTTGGTTTGTTTTTGGTTTGTTTTGTTTATTTTTTGTTTGATTTGTTTTATTTTGGTTTGGTTTTTTTTTTGTTGGTTATTTATTTTGTTTAATTGTTGGGTTTGTTTTTTATTTTTTATTTGCGTT